>CM053787.1:404504325-404811825 GCA_028749045.1 Cupressus sempervirens | reverse complement strand
ATATATATCTATATATGATGGTGAGAGATACAGAGGGGGTGTATCTAGAGAGAAATGAGGGAGAGAGAGAGATTAGGGGTGTATCTAGAGAGAGAGAGAGAGAGAGAGAGAGAGAGAGAGATTTGGGGCTGTATCTAGAGAGAAAGGATGGGGAAAGAGATATTAGGGGGTGGAGAGAGAGAGAGAGAGAGAGAGAGAGAGAGAGAGAGATTAGGGGATGTATGTAAATATTAGAGAGAGAGAGAGAGAGACATTAGGGGACACACACACACACACACACACACACATATATATATATAGAGAGAGAGAGAGAGAAGAGAGAGATATTAGGGGATTTATGTAGAAAGAAAGGAGGAGGGAGATATTAGAGGGTGTATCTAGAGGGCATGAAGAGAGAGAGGGGGGGTGTATCAAGAGAGCATTGAGGGGGGGAGAGGGATTTTATTTAGGGGTGTATGGAGAGAGAGAGAGAGAGAGAGAGAGAGAGAGAGAGAGAGATTGGAGGTGTATCTAGAGATGGAGGGAAAGAGATTAGGGGATGTATCTTAAGAGAGAGGGGTGGAGGGAGGGAGTAAATTTTAAAAATTAATCATGAGTTTCATAATAACACTAATTATGTATAGAGAGATAGAGAGATTAGGAGGTGTATCTAGAGAGAAATGAGGTGGGAGAGGGAGTTTAATTAGGGGTGTATGTAGAGAGAGAGAGAGAAAGATTAGGGAGCATATCTAGAGATCAAGGAGGGAGAGAGATTAGGGGATGTATCTAGAGAAAGAGAAGGAGGGAGTACTTTAAAAAAATTAATCTTAGGTGTCATAATAACACTAATAATATGTGTTATAATAACACTAATCCACATAAAAATTTGTAGAAGTTGTGAAAACCAACTTCACAGTTCGCCAAGAACACCTGCCTACAAATAACCTATGCTAAAGAGAAACCAGAGAGGGAAAAAGCATAGCTTGGAAAATCTCAATGGAGTGAGAGTAAATTGTATTCCAAGATAATGAAAAAGAAAATACAAGTGTTCAACCTTAAAGGTGAACAAAACCTTAAAGCCTAAGAAAGCTAGGTTGCACATTAACAATTAATATAAGAATTAATTATTAATGCACCTAAGAGAAAGCTTAAGCACTAAAGAGTAATAACTCAACTAATTAAATCAAAAAGATTTAAGTAGTAAGAAAGCAAAATATTACTCTAAAACCCCCCCTTAAGTGAAGTGAAGGGGATAAGCTAACCTAGTATAGCTATGAAAGTAGGAAATGAGTCCTGACAACAAGGCCTGATCAAGTACCCAATACAAGGAAATCTCTATAAACCGGAGACAAAGGAGAAAACCCAATGGGAAAAACTCCTCTCCAAAAAGAGATGAAAAAAAAAGAAAAAGAAATGGCTCAAGAGACTCTCTCAAAACCATAAGTACAACCAGCCCCCCCATGAGAAAGAGAAGAGACACCAAAGCCCCCCCAAAATGATGGAGCCCTTGTAGAAATGAGAAAACCAATGGAATACCAATGCAAAAGAAACAAGGGCACAAAAAAAGGAAACCCCTAAAAGAGAGTTGAAACTAGAAGGCCTAACTAATGTTGAAAGGAGAAAACATAAGAATCCTAAAAGGGAATTCCCAATGCAAGTGTGCTAACATTTCCATGAAAGAGGAGATTAATGTCCTCTATAGAATCCTCAAAAAGTACACCTGGAGGCTCAATGAATGGAGCTAAAGGGTCAAGCAGAGCTGAAGAAGAATCCTACTAAAGAGAAAAGATCTCAATTATATGTGGTGTGGTAGTCAAAACAATGATCTCGGGAACAATACAAAGGTTCAAGTGTCCTAACTGCACCACATGATGCTCTCGTGAAAGAGAAGAGTTGTGTGTTGACAATGGAGATGGTCGACCAAAGCACAACAAGGTGTAGAGATGGGTGGTATGATCAATTGTCCCTATAGAAATAAGTACTCTTGTTGCACTATCCCAAATGATGACTGAATCTGTAGTGAACTAAACTATCTTCCCTGATCCATTGCATGTAATCTGATAAATCGAGAGAAGGTATGTAGAAAAAGATGGAACATACAATACATCATTGAATGTGCCATCCTAAATGCCAACTAAACCTTTCCCACATATTGTTAGGGAAGTGTTATTCCCCATAAGAATATGAGGAATGGGAGAAGCCTCAATAGTGGAGAAAACCCCTTGAGAAGATGTCATATGATGAGAAGCACCTGAATCCAGTATCCAAGGGACCTGGGAAGGAGATGCAATGGATGACCATAATGCATGACCCTATTCAAAATCTGGTGTAGACGTTGAAGAAATGGAAGAAGATTGAAAGGCAGACCCCTGTGAGGTAAAAGAGGATGGAAAAGAAATAGTGCTCTTATGAAGAAGAGCTTGCAAATCTGAAATCTATTTCTCATAGCCATCAAATCTCTTCTAAAAATAATGTGAGTCATCATGAGGTCCCTTCCAACAATAGGAATAGGTGGGAGTCTCGGTCTTCTTTTTTTTCTTCTTAGAAGAAGATGATGGACTAGTAGAGTGTTGAGAAGAGGAATCTGATAACTGCTTCAGCTTCTATGTATTTTGAGGTGACTTGGCAAGCAATGCCTATGATGGTGAACCTGTAAGTGAATCCATCTGAGTGAGCTTGGACTACTCACGAGTTAACCTGTCATAGAATGTCTCAAAAGAGGGAATAACATGTCATGCACCTAGACCATCCATAGTGGAGTAGAAGGTAGAAGTGAAAATCTGATAAGGATCTCAAAGCCTTGAGAGTATCAGAAAGATACACTCATCATCTGACTTTATCTTTCTAGCAACCTATAAAATAGATCAAAGAGACTTGAATTTCATCAAGAAGTCCTCAATGTTAGTGAATGATTTAAGAACTAAGGAGGTGAACTCTGCATCTATCTATAGAACCCTAAACTTATTCATTATGCCAAACAAGGTGGAAAACTTGTCCCACATATCCCTAGGTGTAGTCAAACCATCTAGGTGAAATAGTAATCCATCTAAAATATTCATTGCAATGAGGCCCATTGCCTCACCCATCTTATTGTGCTACATATCAACCTCATAAGCCCTTTGTAGAACTAGCAGAGCCGTATTGAGGCATTACCATAACCCCTTTTCCATAAGTAATATGGTCATCTGTCCTTTCCAAGTATGGTAGTTGTGAGGTGTAAGGCAAGCGATAGAAGAGTCCGCCATTGAGAGAAGAAGACAGAAGTAGAAGGGTCATTTCTAAATTAAATGATAGAAATGAAAATGCACCCCCCCAACAATGTATAAATCTATCCCTCATATAAACCAAAGAAACAACTACTAAAAGCACAAAAACTGAGAAAAAAATTGGATGCCAGATGCAAAGAGGGAGAAAACAAAGCCTCTACTTCAACACCAAAAATAGGAGCTCAAATAGCCTCATAACAAAAGGAAACCTACATCATCATCTCGAGCTCAGAACTAGCTTTCTAGTACTTCTTTCAGATCAAAAAATGACCTTTGTATGCTCAAGTTATAGCCAAAAAATGAATTTCTCCTCCAAAGAATAAGCTCTCTAAAAAATTACAGGCATAGGAAAAAAATTGATGGTCGTATGGCTATCAAATGGCTATCTACCAGAAAAAAATTGGTCACGAAAAAATGACGTCAGTTGTTCAGAAAATGATGTTAGCACCAAAAAAATTATGTTGGTCAAAACATGACATCACAAGCCAGAATGATGATGTCAGCAGCTAGAAAGTGACATCGCCTCCTAGAATGCTGATGTCAGCAATTTTAGGGTGTTAGGCAGTGCCCCACCAATGACGATGGCGGGTGGGCAATGCTCCATTGGCTATAGCAGCTGGGTGCGGGTCGGGTTGCTATGGCACACTGGCAATAGTCGGGTGCAGGTGGCCACCTGGTGGCATGCGGGTGGCGCATGGGTGGCCGCCTAGTGACCGCTAGGGGGCCTGATGGAAAAATGCAAGAAAAGTATTTTTAATTTTTTTCTGATTTTTTCAATCTGTATGCCCCCAGGAGGCCAAAAAAAGTTCAAAGGCTACAATGGTCGAAATTCACAAATTTTATATGAATTTTGACTATATTAGGCCTTTTGAGCATGATGGAAGCATCCATTTTTGCCCAAAGTGCACCAAAAAAAGGTGCTTCCTCCAAATTGAAGAAAAAAACCTTGAAAAAGTTGGGGTTTCTATCTTCAAATCATGATTTCAAGATCTCCAAACCAAGCAATAGCAAGGAAGCTCTGATACCATGTAGTAGTTGTGAAAACCAACTTCATAGTTTGCTAAGAACACCTACATGTGAATAACCTATGTTGAAGAGAAATCGGAGAGGGAAAAAGCATAGCTTGGAAAATCTCAACAGAGTGAGAACAAAATGTATTCCAAGATAATGAAAAAGAAAATACATGCATTCAACCTCAAAGGTGAACAAAACCCTAAAGCCTAAGAAAGCTAGGTTGCACATTAATAATTAATATAAGAATTAATTATTAATGCACCTAAGAGAAAGCTTAAGCACTAAAGAGTAATAACTTAACTAATTAAATCAAAAAGATTTTAGTAAGAAAGCAAAATATTACTCTAACAAAACTATCCCTACAATTAACTCAACACTAACCTAAAGTGTAATAATAGCACTAACGTTAACCATATCTTGAGATAAGAGAGAGCTCATATTATGTTTTTTATAGAGAGATGTTCTTAGTAGAGAGAGATATATTAGAGATAGAGGTAGATATAGATATATAATGGTGAGAGAGACACAGAGGAGAGAGAAATTAGGGGATTTATCTAGAGAGAGATTTGGGGGTGTATCTAGAAATTGGAAAGGGAGAGAGATTAGGGGATGTATTTAACCCTAATCCTATGTCCAACCCTTCACTTATCATATGTCTAACCCTTTTCACGTCCATAATTTCTAAGCCTTAAATCTAACCCTAACCCTAATTTTACTCCTTAAACTAACTCCAATTATAAGTCTAACTCATTCCTTATCCTTTACCACTAACTCTAACTTGAAGCCTTAATGCAAATATAACTATAACTTTGTAACTAAATATAACCCTAACTATAGCTATACCCCTAACCCTAAATGTAAGCATGTCTTTAACCTTAACACTAAATCTAACCATAGGTGTACTCCTATCCATTACAATAATCTTAATCATAAGCCTTTACCTAATTTTATTTTTTTAAAGAGGGGTAAGCGTTTTGACCTAGAGCTATGAACCAGTGAGGCCACAAATGGGGGACCTCATCCCCATTAGATTTGTACCTTGATGGCAAGGATAACAACTCAACAACTTAAGCATCACAACATGCCACTATTGGCTCCTTTACCTAAGTCTTATAGAAAGCTTAACTATACCAATAAATATAATCTAAAACCCTAACCCTAACTCTACTCCTATCTATAATCATAATTATAATCCTAAACACCTACATGTCTGACCCTTTTCCTAACTATAATGCTAACTTTAGCCCTACTCATGATCATAAGTATAGACACCAAGCCTACTTCTAATGCAACCCTTTCCACAATCATAATTCTTAAGCCTTAAATATTACCGTCACTATATCAATAATCCTAGTCCTAACCCTAATCATATTCCCAACCCTTCACTTCTCCTAAGTCTAAAAGCCTAAACCTAGCTCTACTCCTAGATCTTTACATGGCACTCATAGTTTCTATCGAAACTACATAGATTTTTTGTTTCGATAGAAACTAAATAGTTTCTATTGAAACTATTATAAAACTTTCTATCGAAAGTATGAAAATGAAAATTGGTTGTTGCACGATTTTGGAGGAATTTCTTCCTCCAAAAAAGTGTAACCCACTATTGCGGGTTCACCCAAGCATCACAATAATTATAGTCCTAACAATTACCTATCACCAGTGAAACCTTTACTTATCCTAAGTCTAAAACTCTAATTCAAGTTCTACTACTAAGGAAACACTAATTATAATCCTAATAGTTTCCATATCGTAAGTGTGCTCCTAACCATAACTCTATATCTAACCCTAACTTAATGAGTAATCCTACTCCTAACCCTAATGCTTCATCTAAACCTTAACTTATCCTATGTCCCACCCTAATCATAATAATAACTCTAGCCCTAAACCTACTCTTAATTATATTTGTAATGTTGTCTCTAATTGTAACCCTATCTATAACCATACTTTTTCAATCCTAAGAGAAACCCTAACCCTAAATTTAAACCTACCTATCACCTTTATGATTACCTTATTGTATCTCTAACTCTATGCATAACCCTAACCCTACCCATGTTCGTAAACCTAAGTCTAACTATTACCTTAATAATATTTCTGATGCTACATCTAACTATAATCCTTTCCATAACTCTACTTCTAACTCTAACATTTTTTGTAACAATACTCTTAAAATTTTAAAAATCAAAGTTACACAAATTTAAAATGATATATAGAATTATAAATAAACTTATGAAGAATAATTTTATACTAACTTCAACAAAATATACAACTATAATTACAAATTAATTAATAATTTCATACTAACCTTATCAAAAAAAAAATTAATTTTTAAAAAAAATTCCTATTGCATCAAGACTGTCACTATATATATAATACACCGAGAGTACTTATTCTCGAGGCACCTATTTTCATCAATCCCAACTTGGAAAAAGTAATCTTGGGATTTAATAAAAATAGACATCTCATTGTGTGTGTGTGTGTGTGTGCGCGCGCGCGCACGTGTGAGCTAGTGATTATTCAATATAAACAATATTAATTATAATATAATATAATTTAGTTTTAGTTTTAAGAATTAATAAATTAATGAGTAATAAAAATCTAAATCTATTTATTACAAAGAACTATGCAAGTGAAATACTATTATTGAAAAAAAAATGAAGACTAATTAGAATTTTCAATAAATAGTTGCAAGTTATAGACTCTAGTGTATTGTGAATATTATGAGTTAGCCATTAAATAATAGATTCAATAGTTGAACTCCAATAGTCAATTTTTCTAAATTTTAAATATCTATTTGTAGTTCCTAAAGTCTCAAACAAATGTTAATAATGTGCACAAATTAGAGCCCTCATGATTGTAATATTATTCGTTCCTAGTAACTTTATGAAACAAATTTCATATTCCCAAAAAAAATTTTAAAAAATTATTTTTTTTATATAAAAAAATTATTATTAATCTTAATTGTAAGTTAAAAAGAAGTATTTTTTAAGTTTTGATGTTTCTTATCTCCAAATTTCATATCTCTACTTAGAATTTGTTGATCTTGTAATATTTCTTCTTCTTATTTCTTAGTTTATTATATCTAATTTGAATTCTCTACATTTTTAAGCTATTTTAAAATGAATTTATATCTATTTAGCACACTTATCTTTATATAGAAGAGACATATGTCATTCAAAGTTTTTATGATTCATAATCTATGGTTAATTCTTCATAAATGTTATATTCATCTTGTATCAAAGGCCATTACAAGCTCTTGTGAGTATAGCTAGGAGGCTAATATCAACACTTTTAAGAAATTTAATTATAAAACATTAATTGTCACAATTAAAAACTTCACTTCTTTAGAAAACACCTTTACATTAAAAGACAACAATGAAAAAGGCATGACCCCTTAGTACACATGTCATGGACCATTTTCATATATAAAGAATTGATGCAACTAATTGTATTAATAGAATTTTGTAAATAAGACTGCTCACCACTTGCAATAAAGAAACTTGTTTATTTTCTAAATTTGTTCACTCCATTTGGTTTAAAATTAATATGATTTTCCACCTCTTCAAGACTTATAGTATTCATTTGTAGATTGAACATATGATGTTGAAGGGGTAATTGTTATGTTTTTAGCTATCACATAATATATGTGGATGGAGCTACGTAGGAGCCTATATGATCTAAATGGAGGACTTACATGGTCTATGTGTAAACCTTTGTTCTAATTATGTAGATATTCCTTGACTCTAGTAGTTAGTGTTATATTTTGTGTTAATTTATTTTTGGTAGAAGTATTTAGGATTTTTTGAGCTAAAAGATGCATTGCCTCCATATTCTATAATAAAAATTTTGAGCAATGATCCTATAGTTATACATCTCTACTTCATTTGATCTTTCTATGTCAAATGACTTGACATTAATTTGCACTTTAAAAATAGCCTAAACTAATGAAGAAAAAAATCTTCATAATTAGAGCAAATGACAACTCTTATCATCTTTGATAAGCTCTAAAGAAACCTGAAGAATTCAACTTTTAGGAAACCTCTTACTAGTTCATGGCATTTGACCTTGCCCTCAATGTAACAACTTGCTCAGGAACCCAGAAGAAATAAACCTTATATGTTAAAAAGTTTAATGAACTATTTTTTTTAGAGTTTAAACAACATCAAAGTAACAATAATGTGGAAGCAATATATACATACACATCAAGAATGCATAATCAATTACAAATACAATTTCAATTCCTCAAGGGTTCCTTCATATTGAGTCACATTTTAAAAAGTTTTATTAATAAGTTTAAGTCTGAATTACAATGTCCATAATCATAAAATGAATAAACACATACATAGTCATATAAAAAAATGCATAAGTACAACTAATAATATGAAAGTACATCTAATGAATAACATCCACTGCACATGTCATAGGGTATGTGAAAATAGATACAAGTGTTAGAATTCTTTTAGAATAACTTTGAGGGGGGGTGAATTAGTTATTCAAGGTCCGATAATGTCCAATACAATGTTTTCTTTCTAGCCTTTTTACTTTCTTATCATGCATGCAATTAAACATTAAACAATCATGAAAAGTAAATATGCATCACCACATAACACAAAGGATTTTGATGACCCAGAAACCCTCCAGGAATAAGAAAGTAAAACTAGGGTGGGGATGATACCCACAAAATTACTGTGCAATAGATTTCAACCACTTCTGATGGTTTGCCCTATTAAAGGCTTTACACACTGTCAGATGTGACCCTGTTAAAGGATTTCTACACTTTGTTAGGAGTATGCCCTATTAGAGGACTTAAGAACATTCAACTTAGAATGCCACCCTATTAAGGGATTTACATAGAGTTGTTAGGCACACCCAAGTCCATGGGATTTATAGTCACCTTCTCAAAAGAATCTTTTATCCCTCTCTAAGGATCTCTTATCCTTCTCTTGAGGATCTCTTATCCTTCTCCTAAGGATCTTCTATCCTTTTCCTGAGGCTTATCCACCTAGTTGTTAAGCTAACCTAGCAATGTAGGATTTCAATATCTAATACAATGGTAAGAAATTATTAGAAAGGTTTTGACTTGATAAAGATAGAAGCTCTAACCTTGCAGATTTCAGATCACTCTTCAGTTCTTTTCTTTGCTTGGCTTTTCTTCCTTGCAGTGCTGACAGCTTGTTCACCCTTCACTATCTATCTACTTGAGTTCTTCCACTCGTTATGCCAATGCACTTAATCCTCTATACTTACTCTTCACTATGTCCTCCTTTTGACACTTCACACTAGCCTTCTCTTGGCCTATTCGCACGACCACACTTATGACCAACCCACTCACCACTCTTTCGATCTTTGACCTATAACTCCTTATAAAGAAGTCATGTTCTTCATTTCCTGCTCAAATCTTTCTACTCATCAATTTGATTTGATCTAAGAGAACGATATTATTTTCCCTCCAAATTGTTTCTTTCAAAAATTTCATGATAAGTCCATCAGTATTCGCTCAAAATTGGTTTGCATGGTTTACATGAAATTCTGTGACATCTAATCATCATCCTTATCATCCAACTAATTCACAAAATTCAATGTAACAAACTTATCGTTACTGATTTGGTGAATCTTTTGACTTAACGAATAATGCAGCAACTCGGCATCATTGGTTTACTGATGCTCAGCATTAACTGAGTTGCTCGACTTCTACTGCTATTTATTGATGCTCGGCACTATCTAGCTTTGGATTGCTCGGCATCCTCTGTAGTTTCTACTTTACTTGGCACCTGAAGCTTTCCTATATTGCTCAACTTCTATTTACTTCATAGTGCTCAGCTCCTGTTGGATCCTGAGTTACTCAGCTTCTACTACATTCAGTGTTACTCGGCACCTGAAGGATTGCTCGGCACTTTCTATGTTACTCGGCACCTGAAGAATTGCTCGGCACACATTGAAGTTGAATTTTCTCGGCTTCAACTAGTTTTCTCGGCACTCACAAATGAACTTAGTCAGGTTCTACAAATGACTTAGTTAAACCTTACATCTTTGATGTGTCTTAGTGTGTCCATTCACTGTGTCTTAGAGTATGTCATCAATACACTATTTCATCAATGCCTTAGCTGATCCTTATACTTCATTACAACATCATAACTTCAATCTTTCTCTAGGTGCTCTAGTTACATCTTATTGATTGCCTCCTCCTTGTCAATCAACCAATTGATAGTATTTGGATCACTTAAGAATTTGTCATTCCTGCAAGTAGCAAGTATGACATCAATGAAAAAGCAATGATTGAAAGCATTCTTTACCAATTCCACTATTCTTCATTCATGATCTTTTCAATCATTTCCAACAACAAGTACATCAATATCCTATAAGATCTCAAAACACATGATACATAGATACATCAAATGAATATAAGTCTTCAAAATAAGAGGAAGAATGATAATGGTACCATTGTATCAAGGAGCATCAAACATCTGTCAATCTAAGGGAGACCCAAATGGTAAGAATACACTATCTCTCGACCACATGGTCACCTAATTAGGCTCCCACTCCCACCATGAAGGAGAGATAATGTACGATCTACACGCATATAATCAAATCATAAAATAATCCTAGGCAAGGAATCCTAATAGCTAAAACTACCTCAAGGGTAACGCAAACTACTCAAGAAGAAGAGATAATCAAAATTGAAAGGACAATCATTCCAATACTAACATCTCATATGAAGTCAACATACAAATACCAAGACCAAAAATATAAAACCATCTCAAAATCAATGTCAAGTGTCACAAGCACAATGACCAATGGATAACAACTGTCATCAATAAAAGTAAACTACCAATCATTAACTCCAATAAAAACACCACCAATGAATAACTGATCATTCATTAATCAAATTCAACTATCAATGATAAATGACATCCAATCAATGAGTAATAACTCATAATAAATGCACCATCAAAAGTAATATCCAACAAGTACACCACTAGAGGAAAATTTTAAAAAAAAACATGAAGGAGACACATGCTACATACTATGAAGTGTCATCACATGAACCAACACTAAGGTTACCCTAGCAGTCTCTCAGGACCCTGGCCCCCTAGTGACCCTATGTGGAACCAGAATACCCTCTTGTGAAGATGAGGAAACTAGCTATATCTCTCACTAGGTATCATCACATTCCCATCCTTAGCCTATACAAGCACTCAAGCCATGGGTGAGGCAAACATTTCTAATTTATCTTTTTAGTGTATCTCAAGGAAAAGGGCTAGGCAAGATATTTTAATTACTATATTATCACTTGTTACATAACTTATAATGAGTTACTCTGGCAACCACTTTGGACCCTGACCCCCATTGCAAGCCACTCCTATAGACATGCACCTAGAATGCCTTCTCAAAAATCACAACCACAATAGTGTACCATACCACAAGAGTAATATTGATCAAATTTGATTCCTTAGCAAGCAACCCAAAAATAACATTGGTTCTCAAACCCAAGTTCTCATAAATGCTCAATAGCATAAAGCTCATAAAACATAAATCTCAATTCAAATCATAAAGTTCATCATGACATCCAGTCAAATAATCATAAAAGAAATCTCAAAAATTCCTCTAGTGCACATCCTAACTTAGCCAACTAAACAACCCACAAAGAAAAACTATCAAGAAAATAAACATCACAAGACTATAAATAGAATATTAGAAAACACAAAGTTTTTAACCACATGATTTAATTCCACTAATTTCTCTTGTTTAATTTGGGTCATAAGGATGTGTTTAGAAATAAAGGAAGAATATACATATTAATATAATTTGTTTTGCTAATATACTTATTTAAATATCCAATCTTTTTGTGCATATGAAATATCATGCAATATTATCATGTTACTAATTTAAATAATCTTAAATCATAAATGATTTAATTAATAACATAAATATATATTATTAGATTACATACTAATATCAATTTCATTTCTAAAATATTAATTTGAATTCTATTTAAATCCAATATTAATATTTACTTTTCCTTTAATTCATAATGCAACTAGAGATAAAATTATAAATTTAATTTAATTATTTATAATTTCTCTCATAAAGTCAAATAGTTATTAACTAAATGATTACAAAGTGAACTCTACCACAACTTCTCTTAAAATATAATAAAATTCTAAATATTTATTTATTAACTTCCCTCTTGCATTAATAATTATAAAATCATTTATATGCAACTAAGAGTTTAATTAAACTTAAATAATCACTAATACTAACATTCACTTTATAACTAAATGGATACTATTAATTTCATTTAGAAATAAATCAATTATTATTATTATTTTTAAATAAATAAATTTAAAAATTATATTATATTTTTATTTTTAAAAAAAATATGCAATTAGTATTTTCACATGTCTCTGATCTCTCAAATCATGCAAGCATATTATACTTAGTTTTCTATTTTTAGCATATTTGTTTTCACATGCATGTAACCTTACTATACTTAGCATTCTATTTTTAGCATATTTGTTTTCAGATGCATGTAATCATACTATGTTTAGCTTTCTATTTTTAACATATTTGTTTCAACATGCAACCTTACTATACTTCACTTTCTATTTTTAGTATATTTATTTTCACATGCATGTAGCCATACTATATTTAACTTTTTATTTTTAGCATATGTGTTTTTACATGCATGTAACCATACTATACTTAGTTTTCTATTTTTAGTTTATTAATTTTCACATGCATGTAACTACATTATACTTAGTTTTCTATTTTTAGCATATTTGTGTTCACATGCATGTATACGTTTAGTTACAACATGTTTTCCTCTCAATTAATCTTTTGCTTTCCAAATATATAGTGCAATTAAATTATTTTAGATGTAAGAAGAATATTCATCTATATTTAGAAAATTCATGATAATCTCATGTTCTAATGACAAATTTAAAGTTGAAACCTTAATTGTTGGATTAATTGTTTTCTTCCAATTTTCATTATATTAGAAAGGGGTTTATAAGAATACAATCACAATAATTTTTTACAATTTTTCTATAATTTTCCTTAGTCAAGTTTTCTTGATTAATAAGTTTTCCTTTTTCAAAATCTACAACATAATTTTTTATTCAACAATCAATATAGTAAATTAATAAGCAATATGCAAACACTTAGGAAGACATGAAGTAGACATATCTTTCAATAAATTTTTACAATGGGTTTTCAAACCCTACGTCAAAACCACAACTAAAATTTGAGACAATCTATGAATGCATGCAAATCTAAACCCTCTGATACTTTCAACAATTCTTTTGATCCAATTATGAATTTTCGCTCCCAAAACCTCAAAACCATAGCTAAAATCTAAGACAATCTGTGAATGCATGCAAATCTCAAACCCTTCGAAACTCTCAATAGTTCTTTTGATCCAATTCTAAATGTTGCTCCTCAAAACATGTGTGTAATTGCAAAATGAGCTCTTGATCTCTAATAAAGAGTTCTCCCTTAAATTGGAACTTTGATTATGCAATCACAAGAGGGAATTCAATGATCAATTACTTTATTACTTTTTACTTTTTCATGCACAGCTCTTTTAGATATTTAATTACAAAATGTCTTAATTTAAATAATTAGCTTTCTCTATTTAATTAATTTTCAAAGAATTTTTAATAATATTGTTGGAATATTCAAATGGGAAGAGTACTTCTGAGAGGGGGGGAGGGGGGGTGAATCAAACGTACCACACCTTTTTAACCTTTTTTTTCTGTCCTTTAAACATATAATTGAAAAAACAAATTGCATGCATGTAAACATATAAAAGAACATAAAATCAATCACATGCAATAACACATAACACCAGAATTGATAACCTAGAAACCCTCCATGAATAAGAAGGTAAAATTGGGGTGGGGATGATACCCACAAAAATTACTGCATCAATCAATGTTCAACCACTTTTGATGCTCTACCCTGTTAAAGGCTTTACACTGTGTCAATAGTGACTTGGTTAGAGGATTTACAAACACTTACATGAAGTGCCACCCTATTAAAGGATTTACAATAGGTTTTTAAACCCACCTAATTTAATAGGACTTTCATGACCTTCTCCAAAGGTTCTCCTACCTAGCTATTAAGCTAACCTATCAACATAGGATTTCAACCTCTAATACAATTGTGAGAGAGTATTAGAACATTTGACTTGATTAAATGCAATCTCAAATTGTTGGATTCAGGTACTAGATCTACTCTTCTCATGCTGATCCCTACTTCATCTAATCTCTGAATGTATCCTCTGCTCTATTTTGATCAACTAGATGTATATTTGTAGTCCATTTCAGTAAGTCCTTGACACCTTTGTTGATTGCTCTATTCTACAATTTGATAACTCCAGCAATAACCTTCTCAACTCTTGTCTTAGAAATCTCAATAACTTCAATATGGTGTCGTGGTCTCCTTATAAAGATATTGTGGACTTAGGGTTTGCTATGCATTCACGAACTTGAAATTCCCACTCAAATCCTTTGTTTTCACCTATTGGTTGCATGTTGTCTCCAATTTTCTGATTGGCTACATGTTGATTTCATAGGTAATTACAAGGATTTGACCTTATCTTCTTATCCTTTCGTGAGTCATGCAAAAACTATTTTACATCTGAGTTTGTGATGGCACAAACTCTTATCCTAATACTAAGTTACTCGGCACATATTGTATTCCTGATGCTCAGCACATACTATTTCTAAATTGCTCAGCATTACTACATTTATGGTTTGCTTGGCACCTATTATATCCTAGTTTTCTTGGCACCTATTATATCCTAGTTTTCTCAGCACCTTTTATATCCTAGTTTTCTCAGCACCTGTTATATCCTAGTTTGCTTGGCACCTGTTATATCCTAGTTTGCTTGGCACATGTTATATCCTAGTTTTCTCGGCACTTGTTATATCCTAGTTTGCTTAGCACCTATTATATCTTGTATTTCTTGGCGCATGAATGTTCCTAGATCACTCGGCATCTAAACAATTCTGGATCACTCAACATACATTGTGTACTCAACATATATAGTGAAAATGGTTAAGTGTGTTGACACTCAATTGTCAAGACTATTCTTTTGACCAACAATCTCCCCCTTTGACATGAGTGTCAAAAACACTTAACTAAGCATTTATGAACTTAACCTTATTGAGTACATTCTTTATTTGCTTCACATTCATGCAAAATTTCAAAAATATTATGAGTAACAATATACCTTATGACTCCTCCTGAGTTGATTATGCCTTGTCCAATCTTGAAACTAAAATTTTGTGCTTAAGTGCCTGATCCTCTCTGTCTTTTGTCCTATTTCTGCATTCTGAACCTGTATGTTGTATCTGATCTATGTGAAGTTCAAGATTTTACATCTCCCCCTTTCTCCTTATTACTTGACTCCCCCTTTTTGGTTATTTACAAACTTTCCACTCTATTCTCAAAATGAATGAAAGAATGTAATAAAAAATGAGCAAAAATTTCAAAAATTTGGTATTCTCCCATATTTCTATATACATATCTCCTTATTTCTTCCCCTATACATATTTCTCCCCCTTTTTGACACTGATGTCAAAGGGTTCTATAGAGTAATACCATGTTTAGCAAAAAATGTGCTCTTTACCTCCACGAGTATCTTTAGAGTTGCATCCCAATTTGCTAGTGCAATGTCCAATGACTTATGCTAGATGGAAATATCTGCTGCTAGATGTACAAGTCCATTTGAGGTAGAAAGATTTGAATCTTTCTTGAGGACTGTTTCTGCATACATTTGCTCCTCATGGAGTACCTCCAAGTGAGGGGTTATAGAGGACTAGATTTGCATCAACTTAGCTTTTGTATTAGCCTCCTCTACTATTAATACAGCTAATTCTCTTTTAGTGTGAAGCGTTTGAGCAAAATGCTTCTCACTTTGAGCTGGATTGGTGGGGAGTTGCATACTAGAAATCTTTAGATTTCTTTCCAAGCTCATTATTCTCTGGCTAGTCTCCTGTGTGAAATTAGAAAAATCACACAACTTGTTGTACAAGGAGACTATATTCCCAAGTACAATCTTTACTCTTTCCAATTTCTTAGCCAACTCAACTTGAGATAGTGTTATATCACCAGATATCTTCTCATTAACTTTACCTTGGAACTTCCTCTCTGACCATTCCATTAATTTGGCATTTGTATCATGATCTTCATTTGTCACCTGGTCAACTATGTCAGATAGTTGCTCTACTATTGGCCTTGACTCATCAGGTGTCTGTAAGCTGAAGGCATCCATAAAGATGTCCTTTATCTCATTCAGTGCTTGCCTATATTTATATTCTTTTCTCAATGCCTCTTGTCTCCTTGTATCTAATGCACTCTGTATCTCATTAATCTTTTCCTCAATGAGGATACTAGATTCATAGTAGGGTATTTTAATTTCTTCATCTAGCTCAGGAATCACATAATGAAGTGTCTCGGCTACCCTTGTTGAGCTCAAGCCTAGTGTTCTAACTTGCAATGCTAGCATGTCAGTGCTCAGCTTCTGAAGAGTTTGTGTGGGAGTACCTATTTTGGGTAGTTGAACCAAAGTTTGTATTGTAGATTCCTCCTCATCTATTGTCTCTTTCTTCTCTTCTATTTGTCTCACTTTTTCACTATCAATGGCTAGGGATGTACCTACTAACTGTACTAATTTTTCTTTGTCTTTCCTTGCTACCGCACTCGGCACTTGAAGTGCATCTGTGATTGCTTTTGGTGGAGATGGTGGAGGAAGGAATGGGAGTCCAATAGTTGGAGTGGTCGAAGGTGGTTCTTGTGTTTTCACCTTGATTTCCTTTGATTTTACTACTAACTTTTGCAACTCATCAATACTAACCAGTATAGGACTTGTGCATAGTCTAGCTAATTGGGTTGATTGGTCAAGGATCTTTGTGAGATCCTTTGCAGTCAATGGATTGATGCTTTGACAAGAAGTGTCAATAACATCCTCTATTTTGATACTCTCTGCAAGTGTGATAATATCATGAGGAGGGCTAGGAGGTGATAGTTTTGTGTCTTGTACACTTTGTTCTTGTTGCTCATCTATACCCTTTTCTTCCTCTTTCTCCTCTTTATTCTCCTCTTCATCTTTCTTTTCTTCTTCCACTTTCTTCTCTTCCTCAACCTTCTTCTCTTCTTCCTTCTTTTCTTCTCCCTTCTTTCCTATTGTTTTTATTTCCTTTATCTTGGCACTTGCTTCTGCCTTGTATTCCTCATCAAAAACATCATCAATTTTCTTATAAATTATTTTCCACAACTGTGTGGATTTGCTCACAACATTTTCAATTTTATTCTACAAAATACTAAATGCCCTATGCTTTGGAATAAATCTATTATTGTTCCACTTACTACATTAGTTATTTGACCCTTAGTCAAATCAGGTGACAATCTAGCTAAATTAGACTCCCTTATTTCCTTTTCCATTTGCAAGAAAAAATGTCATTTGTCTTCTACTATTTTATACAACTCTTTGGGCATTGAGCCATCTAGCTCTAGAGGTGTGTGCTTGTACTCTACCATCATTGTATACATAGATTCCTCTATTTTATTTTTCTCTTCCTTTGTGAGCTTATTGAAATCTAAATTCTTTAAATCTTTTAATTCTCCATTCCTAATTTTTGCACATAATTTATCAATTGAAGACTTAGGTCGATGACTTACCACTTTGAACTAACTATTATCATCTAACTCTATCTTTTCTTCGTCTGAGTCAGGTTGAGCTACATATTTTCTTCTCTTCCTTGGCTTCTCATCAGTCTTCTTGGTGGCTTTCTTCTTCTTTTCTACCTCTTCCTTGGCCTTTTGAGTAGTGGCTCTGGTGGTGGCTCTAGTAGTAGGCTTCTTTGCTATAGGTTTTGTCACTTTCTTTGCCTTGGGTTGAGGAGTAGGTTGAGCTTTAGCCTTTCTTTTAGTGACCTTGGATCTGATAGGTGCTTCCTTAGCTTCTTCTTCCTCTGCACCTTCTTCCTTGTCCTCACCTAGGCCTTGTATTAGTTGTAGAGGCTCTTGTTTAGGCTCATCCTCTTCATTTTCACTATCATCATCTTCTTCATCTGCTTCCTCTTCCTCTGTTGTGCCTACTGCTTCAACACCAAATCTCTTCTTGATTAATTTTTCCTTCTTCTTCACTACAGTGGTCGTTTTAAGGTCTATGATCACTCTAGATTTAACAACATCATAAGTTCCAAAATGTTTTGCTACCTTGTCAGTATCTTCTACAAGTAGTGTTGTTATTGTTGTTGAGGCCTGATTAACATCAAGTTCATAACCTAGTGGCCTAAGCCATCTCACTCTAGGTATGACTACTTGTATATAAGTGTAATTAATATCCACAAGAAAGCAAATGTCCTTTACATGATGCTCAACTAGTGAGACGGGTATCCTCATCCTCTATTTCATGGACTTCTTGAAGTCCTCAAAGTAACTTGTCATCTGAGCATCAAAATTGTCTCCCATTTGATCAATGAAGTCATTGATTTGTGTGACAATTGTCTTGTTAGGATCCCATCTAACCTGTCCAACTAATGAAAATTCCTTCATAACATAGAAAAATATGCAGACCAACAGTGATCCAAATTTGCATTGGGCTCCTTTTCATTTCCTTATGGCTCCCAAATTTTCATTGATTTGTTGTAGCATGAGCTCTACTAGATCATATGTGTGGTCCTTCTTTACAATTTTGTATGCTACATCCACTGCTATGCATGGCATGCTATTCAATCTACTTGATTTATAGAATTTGTGAGATATGACTCTAACAACGAAATCAAGTAGTGGATCAGTAATGGTATCAATGGTCATTCCTCTGTTATTCCATTTGGCACCAATGTTCTTCTCTATGGCCTCCTTTTTAGCACTTCTCAAGGTCTTGGGCTGATCTAGGGTTGGGAAACCAGTAACCCTATGAACAATTTTCTTCGTGACCTTCATTGGCCCTGTTTCTAACCAGAATGACGCATCATGAATTTGACTCAACACTATATGAATCCATTCAGTCTTAAACACAATGGAGAAAACTAGGGCTTTAGTTAAACCCTTCTTTTCAACTATTTGAAACTCATCCTTCAATATACCTTTACCACACAGCTTATCAAAGGCATTGAAAATTTCTAAGTCACATATGGATACAATCTTACAATTATAGTATTTTCTAACGTCTTGGACCATTACAACTTTGTCTGAAATGACTAACAAAGCACTAGTATGGTCATTTTTATAGGCACCTTCAGGGATGGGCCTAAACTCTGGCTATTTGACTTCATTACTAACAAGTTGAATTTTGTGACTTTCCTTCCCCTTAGTGGTTTTTGACCCAGATGCCATTGTTTACTAAACTAGGGTTCAAAATTAAATAAACTTTTAAGTTCTACATAGGTTGACACTTGAGTGAAATACCTATTGATCGATGAATTGGAGTTGAATCGTAGTTGGAATCACTGCAAATAGCTATGTGATCACCTATTCGCTCTGCTCAACTTTATTCTTTGTTTGAATGGCTTGAAAATGAATGATTTTCACCTTTATTAGGTTCAAGAACCTAGCATTTATTGCATTTGTGCTTACAGTTGTACACTTGACTTCCAAAGATCTTATCGACTCAGCTTCCACTGAAGTTCATCTACTCGGTAGCTACTATCTAATTTCACTCATCGTCAACTAAACTTTTTAATTGCTCGGTAGCCACTAACATCTCTTACTCGACATCCACTAGTCTATTCAACTCAACATGTACTGAAGTTTTACTCAGCAACCAAAGGTAGCTTGGCATCATCTTCTAACTTTTAACTTGGCATCTTTTCTCAAGCATATTTCTTCTTTGCAGTACTTCTATGTTTTCTTGGGTTGATGTATGATACATCTTTATATGTATCAGCCCCATGTATCTGTCTTGTGCTTAATTAGATGACGTGTGATCACTTGACCTCTTAAGTGAAGTGATCTCTCCATTTGATGTGTTGCATTCACCTTTCTTCTTCCATGTCTTGTTCATTTGTCCTCTTACTTGTTCAACATCAATCTTCTCTTTTCTTTTGTTGACTTTAGTCTTTGGTGCTTTTGACTTTGTAGGACAGTTTCTGTTGATATGACCAGTCTTCAAACAACTAAAACATGTAGTTTGGTTTAGCCACCTACTGTAACTTCCCTTGAAATGTGTCCTTATATAATTTTCAGGAATGTGTGCATACTCTTGACAATAGTGACAGCTATACTTAGTATTGTAATCCCAATTGTAGTGATGTGCATGATTGATTCCTCTTGTAGGGTAATTAGGTGTCCACATAGGCTTTGATCTGCATTCAAATGCTCTATGTCCATACTTTTTGTAGTTTTAGTAGTGACCTTCAAATCTTGGTGTCCTCATGGTCTTGGTTCTGCAGTCTTGGGTTGAATGTCCTTACTTTTTGCACTTATGACAAAAGTTTGCATTTGTAGGCTTATCATGTTGATGACTATTCTTGCTTCTGAACGCATTAGAGGTATGTCCCTTTTTACCACAGAAATGGCAAGTAGGTTTAGTGTGCTTACCTTTGTTGCTTCTTTCTTCTGCAATCTTGGATGATTCTCCTTGTTTAGTGCTGATGTAGCCAAGTCTTGAAGTATCACTACTAGCCCTTGGTGATTTCAGCAATTGCTCAAAGTACTTGATGTTCTCATTGGTTTTGTTGTAACTTTTTGCTATTTCCTTTTCTCTCTTCAATTCATTCTACAATTTTTCATTCTACATCTTCAAGGTGGAGATCTCAATGTCCTTCATGTTTAGCTCATGATGAGCATTCATCATCTGGCTTAAGGTGTCTAGCTGCATGTTTGAGATCTTTTCAAATTTAGTTGTCTTCTCTTCCAGCCTATTGGTGAGATTTCTCTTGTCATCTTCTATCATGGCCTTATCTTCAATAGCTATTTTCTTTTGTTCAGCCACTTCACAAAGCATTATGGCTTGTGATTCTTGTTCAAGCTTGAGTAATCTGATTTCTTTAGCTTGTGCTCTATTTTTCTCCATTAATTCTACTATTGCTGCATCAAATTCCTTGGAATCTCCATTGGAAAACACTTGTTTGGTGTCAATCTCCTTGTAGTGTATGTCATTTTCAGCTATGGCGATCTCCTTCCTTCTTTTCAAGGATTTTCTTAGTTCCTCCCTGGCTTCCTCTACTTTGTGTAGAGCTAGTTGCACATCAATCACCTGATTGCCAATGATCTTCCCAAATTTGAAGACTTCTATCTTCTCACCTTTTTCTCCAAGCTGTTAAGCTTCTCCTTGTGAGAACCAGTGCTCTGATACCAATTGTTGGAATATTCAAATGGGAAGGGCACTTTTGAGAGGGGGGGTGAATCAGAAGTACCACACCTTTTTAACCTTTTTTTTTCTATCCTTTAAACATATAACTGAAAAAAAAATTGCATGCATGTAAACATATAAAAGAACATAAAATCAATCACATGCAATAACACATAACACCTGAATTGATAACCCAAAAACCCTCCATGAATAAGAAGGTAAAATTAGGGTGGGGATGATACTCACAAAAATCACTGTAGCAATCAATGTTCAACCACTTCTGATGGTCTGCCCTGTGAAAGGCCTGCCCTATTAGAGGCTTTACACTATGTCAATAGTGACTTGGTTAGAGGATTTACAAACACTTACATGAAGTGCCATCCTGTTAAAGGATTTACAATAGGTTGTTAAACCCACCTAATTTAATAAGACTTTCATGACCTTCTTCAAAGGTTCTCCTACCTAGCTGTTAAGCTAACCTATCAACATAGGATTTCAACCTCTAATACAATTGTGAGAGAGTATTAGAACATTTGACCTGATTGAATGCAATCTCAAATTGCTAGATTCAGGTACTAGATCTACTCTTCTCATTCTGATCCCTACTTGATCTAATCTCTGAATGTATCCCCTGCTCTGTTCTGATCAACTAGATGTATATTTGAAATCCATTTCACTAAGTCCTTGACACCTTTGTTGATTGTTCTGTTCTAAAATTTGATAACTCCATCAATAACCTTCTCAACTCTTGTCTTAGCAATCTCAACAACTTCAATATGGTGTCATGGTCTCCTTATAAAGATATTATGGACTTAGGGTTTTCTATGCATTCACAAACTTGAAATTCCTGCTCAAATCCTTTGTTTTCACCTATTGGTTGCATGCTATCTCCAATTTTTTGATTGGCTACATGTTGATTTCATAGGTAATTTCAAGGATTCGATCTTATCTTCTTATCCTTTCATGAGTCATGCAAAAACTATTTTTCATCTTAGTTTGTGATGGCACAAATTCTTATGCTAATCCTAAGTTACTTGGCGCATATTGTATTCCTGATGTTTGGCACATACTATTTTTGGATTGCTTAGCATCTACTACATTTCTAGTTTGCTTGGCACCTATTATATCCTGGTTTGCTCGGCACCTGTTATATCCTAGTTTGCTCGGCACCTATTATATCCTGGTTTGCTCAGCACCTGTTATATCCTGGTTTTCTCGGCACATGTTATATCCTGGTTTGCTCGGCACCTATTATATCCTAGTTTTCTCGGCACCTATTATATCTTGTATTGGTCAGCACATGAATGTTCCTAGATCACTCAGCATCTGAACAATTCTGGATCACTCGGAATACATTGTGTACTTGACATATATAGTGAAAATGGTTAAGTGTGTTGACACTCAATTGACAAGACTATTCTTTTGACCAACAAATATATTTATTAATTTAATTAATAACATTATTTAGAGTTTATTATTAAAATAAAACTCCTACATAATTATCATTAAATTAAATAAATATAACTACGCCACAGTTAGAGCTATAACTTTATTTTTGAATTTCATTCTTTTGTATTTTACTTTCCTCTAGTTTATTAATTAGTGCAAGCACTAATTAAAGCATAGTTTATTATTTAAATTAATAATAATAATCAAAGCTCATTGTTTAAATGCAACTCTAATTTAATTATTATTAAATAAATAATTATAATAAAACAATATTAAATCTTTAATATTTTAATTATCTTTTTGTCCAACTTCTTAAATTAGACTTTTAAATTAAATCTTTTAAATTGAAGTAAATATTTAATTAATTAAATATCATCATATTCTAATTTCTCTTTAACCAATTTTCTAAATTTGGACTTCTAAATTAAGACTTTTAAAGTAAAGTACATATTTAATTAGTTTTTAATAAATTAAATATTCTCATACTTTAATATTTTCTTTTTAATCAAATAATATTTAATTATATGATTATCTAAAATATTATAATTAAATCATTTACCAAATAAATCACATAGCGAAATCCACATAAAAGCAACATTACCAAAACAAACCAAAACTCAAAATCAAACAACACAGACAAAGATAAACTCACATGTTTTAAAAAGGGTGGAAAGTCAGTTACAAGTCCTCCTTGCAAGACAAGTACTTAGGCTATGGCTGGGATTGGACCTAAACATTATCTCCCCATTTTTACCATTGAGTTATTGTGATAGGGCATACTCATCCTAGCAATTTAGGGAAGTCGATGCCTGATACCTACATTTTTCATAACAAACGAACATGTGCATGTATATAAATATATCTAAACTAAACAAAAATGGCAGAGAGTGATACATCATGTAGATCCCGACTAGCAGGTGACTATGACTCCCTCCCTTAACCACATCAAACATGACAAACAGAAAGATAAAACAAACACACGCACCATACACATGCAAGTATGGGGTAAGTACCATAATAATTATAAGTCAAACATCAAATGTGCAGATAAAATAATGCATCGTTACAAATATGAAGTAATCATCATTAAAGAATCATCTAACATTGCTATGAAAGAAATCACATTTATTAACTAAGAATCATTAAAGCATCATTAATCATAATCATTAAACAACATATGAAATATAGTCTACTAAGTAATCATCATTGATATATCTCTAGTCCAAGTTATGAAATAATATCCTTGAAACTAACACATCTATGAAAAAGGCATAAAAGAGTTTAATAAATATAACATAAAATTAAACTATGGGTGGGCACTACACTCAACATGTTGGTGTTTTATGTTTCATATTATTAGTTCTCTTTAGACTTACATGATTCCATGATATCTTCACACCCATACACATGTACTGTGAATACAATCTTAATAGTGTTAGTGTTTGCAAACATTTTTCCCAAACGAATTTTCTAAGTCAAGTTTTGTGTTACTCATTGTTTTTCTCCTCCATGGTTTAAGGGTTTCTTCAGTGCATGCTACCTCTTTAGGTATAATAGAGCTTAGGGAAATTTTGCTAATCCTAGTGTCAAACATAATTCCTTTCCATATCAAATCTTACACACACACACACACACACACACACACACACACACATATAAACAAGCAATGGCATGGAGTGATACATCATGTAGATCCTGACTATGACTCCCTCCCTTAACCACATCAAAAATGACAAACAGAAAGATAAAATAGACACACGCACCATACACGTGCAAGTATGGGGTAAGTATCATAATAATTATAAGTCAAACTTCAAATGTGCAGATAAAATAATGCACCATTACAAATATGAAGTAATCATCATTAAAGCATCATCTAACATTGCTATGAAAGAAATCGCATTTATTAACTAAGAATCATTAAAGCATCATTAATCATAATCATTAAACAATATATGAAATATAGTCAACTAAGTAGTCATCATTGATATATCTCTTGTCCAAGTTATGAAATAATATCCTTGAAACTAATACATCTATGAAATAGGCATAAAAGAGTTTAATAAATATAACATAAAATTAAACTATGGGTGGGCACTACACTCAACATGTTGGTGTTTTATGTTTCATATTATTAGTTCTCTTTAGACTTACATGATTCTATAATATCTTCACACCCATAACATGTACTATGAATACAATCTTAATAGTGTTAGTGTTTACAAACATTTTTCCCAAATGAATTTTGTGTGTGTGTGTGTGTGTGTGTGTGTGTGTGTGTGTGTGTGTATATATATATATATATATATAAGAGGCCGAAGCCAAGATTAGTTATTATGTATTGTTATTAATTATTATTTTATTAAGCACGGGTAGATTTGAACCCAAGACCTCTTCGATAAGAGGGCTCACAACTTACCATTGTGTTATAGGCTCTTGCCTATATATATATATATATATATATATATATATATATATATATATATATATATATATATATATATATATATAATTTTTATTTTTATTTTATTATTATTTTATTTTTATTGGTAAAATGGCCAAGGCATATCAAATCTTATATTACTTTTTATATTGAATCTTATTTTCTCTCAACATATGTATTTATCTTTCACAATTTTTTATCCTTAAAGACATAATACTATAGATAACACCTTTGACGCTTGCATTCCTTATTAGATATACCTAGGTTTTAGCTTAATTATTTTTTATTTTTAATTAAAAAAAAATCTAAATTCAAACTAGAATAAATCATATGTACAAATTCTATAATCATAAATCAATCACAATCTTTTTTCTATTTATACTTCGTACTACTAATATATTATTTGAAACATTAGATATGATTGAATATAATGTACGATATTAGACTAAAAACAAATGCTCCTAAACATTTTTTTAAAATCTCATTGTAAGATTTTGTTTGAAAATAAGAGTTGTGTCACAGCTAGAGTCCAGCCTTATTGCAAAAGTAAGAAACTTAACAATCACAAATTTAATTGCGCTAGAGAAGTTTTTATGTTAAAAAATAAGTAACATTTTTAAGTTTGGAGAAAAATAATAAAAACATATATTTAAATAATTATATATGGGCACGCACAATATTATTTCTTAATTATTTACAATACATATAGTTTAGATCTATTGTATGTTTTCTAACACATTATTAAAATTAAATATTTAGTTTATATAAAATTTAATTTTAATTTTAATTTATTATTATATTACATAGTACAAATATAAATATGTATGTAAAATAAGAGAATACAATTATATATTTAAAAATTAATAGTGTAATTTTATAAATAGTTAATTAAACATGATAAGTTTTGAATGTTAAATTTCTATCTATCTATCTATAATTGTAAATATTAAATATAAATATATTAAATTATAGTTAATATATAATTATGTATATTTGTAATTTTTGCATATAATACTAATTACAATGTCAAATTTTTTTTTAAAAAATCTATTTGTTATGAATATTATACTAAATTTATTAAAATATAATATATAAATATTATTATTAATATAATTATGATCATCTACAAGAAGAAAAAGAATTCAAACTAATAATAAATCAAATTAATATAAATTCATACATTATCAAATTCTAAATAAAAAATATTTAATATATTTTTTCTTTTATAAAATTATTGCATATATAAAAATATTACCTCATAATATAAATATTAGAAAAATCTTAAGAAATAAATATATTCATTTTTTTAATCAACATAATATAACTATTTAATATTTTGTTTAATTATTACTATTTAAAATATTTTTAAATTCTTTTTTAAAATTGAATTTATAATATTATCTTATAAAAACTAATAATTTACTAATCAAAATATAATATAAATAATTAATAATAATAACTAAATAAGGATACATAATATAAATAAATAAGATGGATGTCTCTTTTTAGATCCATATTAATGAGAGTACCGATCCTGATGCATTTAATTCTTTTAATTCTGATGCATTGTACTTCACATTGTACCTAACAAATGTTTTTAGTATATGTTATAGACATTAATATTTTCATTAAACTAGGCTCTGCAACCTATAACTTTCCCACTCCTTTTGCTTTTCAAAATTATGATGCCTGAATCTAGGGAAGATCTGTCCTCCCCCGCTGGTTCCTTTGGCCATGTGCCACTGGGGTCATCCATGGACTCGATGCTAGCTAAGGCTGACAATGGTTTGCCCCTTATCCTATCAGAGGAAGGTGTGTCACAGATTATGGGTCCTGAAACTAACCCTTTGATACCCACAAAAAATGGTTGGAAATTTGCACTAGTGGGAGCACCTCAAAACATACTTGAATTGGTCTTGGTCAACATTACCACCACAGATGCAAGGACTGAGATAGGGCTCCCTAACTAAGTGGTGGACAAAACCATGATAGGTCTTCATCTAGATGTGGTGGGTAAATTCCTAAACTTTTGACCTTCAATTGAAATGGTTAGGAAATGGGCTATGGGGCAATGGAAATTGAAAGGCGATGTTTCCACCTTTGCTATGTTGGGTAGCCTTTTTCTCTTCAGGTTTGCGGCTGCTAAGGACTAGTCTAAGATCCTTTCAAGGTCATGGCCTAATGGAAAATACCCCCTCACTCTAGCTAAATGGAAGCCAAGGTTCGAGCCGCCCATGGATCTTCTACACATGGCTCCTATTATGATTAGCTTGCATGGGCTTTCATTGGAATATTGAGATGAGTATGTTTACCATTGGATTGGGGACTCATTTAGGAATTTCATAGCTACAAATAACATCACTCTATCTAAATCTAGGTTGGTGTTTGCTAGATTCTACATTAATGTGGCTATAAATAAAACCCTCCCCACCTTTGCCATCCTAAAGTCAAGGCTTGGGAAGCACATCCAAGTGCTAGTTTATGAAAATGCATCTATGTTTTGCCAAAATTGCAGAACTAGGGGTCACACTATGGAGACCTGTAAGCCAAAGGAACAAAAAGCTAAGGAAAAAATCTCCTCACCTAGGGATGTTAATACAGCTGAAGGAGAATGTTCTAAGACCATTGAATCCTAGTGTGAGGTTGTTACCAATAGTTCGGAAAGAGAAAATTTAAAATTGATTATGGAGGTACAAGATGTCCCTCGAGATTCCTGACAAGGGCTTAACTGCCTCCTGTGTACTATAAGTTGAGTGGTTGTATTGGGCATTGATAGATCGGTCTTTTGGTGCAATGGCAACCCCACTCTGACAAGTGGTATCATTGGAGGAAGGGTTTCAACAAACCCCTATTGAGATGGAATCTATGTTTTCTAATCCTGATCATCTGGTTGTTGAGGTTATGCAACTTGAGGATTCCCCTATGAATGAATTAGATAACCAACAGGTGCTAGTGGAGTGGAAGAAACTTCTAAGCTATGAAGAAATGTATTGGAAGCAACATTTGAGGGTTCAATGGCTGAGGGAAGGGGATAAAAATAGTACCTTTTTCCATAGGTTTGCCAAAAATCATAAAAGAAGAAATACTATTGATACCCTTCAGAATGAAAGGGGAGAAATCTGTAATAACAAACTATTCTTGGGGGGCTTGGCCACCAACTATTTCAAATCCTCTTTTGCCTCTATTGGCACTGGCACAAGAAGGTCAATAAAGAGGTCATATAGAAAGCCACGGGCCTAGCCATGGAGGGGAGGAAATGGAAAAAAAGAGAGTAATAGTTCTAACTATGATGCCCTCAACCAATTCTTAAATCCCCTAGAGGAACTGGTTAAAAAGCAGGGTAGGTTCAGCAGGGAAGATTTTTCAAGCATTTGGAAGGATATTTGCCATGTTATTATGAAGTACTTCACTCTTAAAGGTAAGTTTATTATTTACTACTTCTACCATTTTCCTTTTCTGAACCATTTATACTACAAAGCCTTAATTTCTATTATGTTCCACATGTTGCATTCCATTGAGGGAAACATTGAGGCTAACAAAAAAGACAAGGATAATGTCATTTTTCATCAAGGGTTACTATTTAGGCTTTATAACTTTCATTGTGCGCTTTGTCCATGAGTTAGGGAACCCATTGTCTCTCATACTGTCATCCCCCTTGGGCCCTTGATGTTGGCCCTTCCCATACTAGAAAGAAAATATCAAAATGGATTCTTCACCTGACAAAAAATCTAGCGAGCTCACAAAAAAGACAAGCGTGAGGTTTATACTGTTGAGTCAAGTGATGTTATTGAAACCCCTAGAGCCCATAGGCTTAACCACCTTGCCAAAGAGAAGTGTAAATGAGCCATAAAAAATGTTGGTGGGTCAGATTCTAGTAGTTATGTGACTAACTCTACTAAGGAAACTTCTGGCAATTCCTCTAGTAAATCCTTGGATTCCCCCCTCCCTCTAATGTCAAACATACCCACGTTCCCTCCCCCTCAGAGACCAAGAGAAAAAACCCTATCCTAAATCTCACTCCCAACCCCTTTGTTGTGCAGGTTTTGGGGGAGACTAAGGAGGCTACTAGCTCAGCTACTAGTGGGCTTCTGGGAAAATTGAAGGACAAAATTGACAAGCAAGACTCAAAGATTCAAGAGGTGAGAAGGGAGGTTGACAGTTTTAACAGCCGACTAGAGGACTCCAACAAATTTTCTATTAAAGTTATGCATGCCTATTTGGTGACCCTTTGTGCCCTCCATGAGAAGTTTATTGGGACTAAGTCAAAGCTTGGTGAAGATTACAAGGGTGTCTTCCAATTCCTCAAGGAAGAATTAACCTCCACATTGTTGTCTAAGTGGTTGGGAAAATTTTAGTTTTTTGCTTTATGGGTTTTCCTAATTTTTTGTTCAACCTGGATGGATTTAGAACTTTTACCCACCCTATGTGACATAGATACTATGTTATTATTATTATTTTACTACATGACAATACC
This sequence comes from Cupressus sempervirens, assembly GCA_028749045.1. NCBI lineage: Eukaryota > Viridiplantae > Streptophyta > Pinopsida > Cupressales > Cupressaceae > Cupressus > Cupressus sempervirens. The sequence goes on along the minus strand of CM053787.1, from coordinate 404,781,898 downwards.
AGTACTATTAATATGCTAAACTTTACATTTTTGGTTTTTTATAGAGATAAGATAGATGTTCTTTGTGTTGAAATTCACTAGTGCTATTAATGTGTTATTAACGTTCTATTAATATGCTAGTTTATTATATGGACCAACACCCTCTTGCTGCTTTTAATGATAAAAAACATTAATATTTTCCTCACTTATTTTTCATTGGCCAGAAAAAAAGTTTATAAATTTTAAATGAAAAAATAAAAAATGCCCAACAAAAATATAATAGCCAATCAGAAATAAAAATTTGAGACTTGCAAACTTTAGTAAACATTACAATTTTTGTTTAATATTTATGTAAGCACAATTTTCAATACTAATTAATTGAAAATTGGCAAAAAAATATTAGTCTGGCCTATAGATAGGTAGGACTAAAAATCTATACACATCTTAATTTGAAATATGAAACAAGTGCCACATAGTAGCATCTACTTGACATTAGAGTCGTAGTAAATTATAATAAATTTTTGATATAATAAAACTTAATTATTGTATTTGATAATTAATGCATTCAAATTCAAATTAATATTGATAAATAGCCCTCAAAATCATTTTTGTTATTAATTCAAGTAAAGAAAATAGATTAAAAGTGAAGGATTTGAGCAATACAAATCCAGAAAACTCAAAGAACACTTGCATGCAAGAACCTGTCACAAAGAAGAAAAGACAAAGAAGAGGAAAGGGTTTGGCTATGAAAATATGGAAAATTATATTATCAAACTGAAGGAATGAATGAAATTTACAATTGATCAATCCTTATGGAAGGAGATCGTAAAACCTACAAGGGAAACCCTAAGAGGTAAATGACATTTAATAATTACTATTTAATTATTAAATGAAAATGCATGTGCATAAAGTGAAATATTAAGAAGGGAGTAAAGGTAATTTAATAAATTAAATTAAATTAACCCTTTACCGTAACACCCCCCCTTGAGATGAGCAACAATGCAACTAAAAATAATGCATAAAAAAGAAAGGAAACTACAATACTAAAATAAAACTTGGGTTTCGACAACAAGGCCTAATGAGGTATCCAATCACAAAAAAATCTCTATGAAATGGAGAAATAGAGAAAACTCAGTAGGAAAAACCATACTCCAAAAAGAGATAGAAAGAAAAAGTACAAATGATATGTCTCAAGAGACTCTCTCAAAACCATAAGTACAATGAAACCCCCCATGGTAGAGGCTTGAGACTCCATAGCCCCCCCCCCAGAATGACAGAAATCCTATGTTGATGAACAGACCAATGTGACTCCAATCTGAAAGAAATAAAGGTAGTGGACAAGGAGGGTGAAACCCCTAAATGTAAGGTGAAGCTGGAAGTCCTAGCTGATGCTCAAAGGAGAATGCATGAGAATCCTAAAATGGAATCTCCAATGGAGGTGGGATAATAGGTGTGTTGAATCTTTCATCTGAGAGGAGATGTATGTCCTCTTATATATCCTCAATAACTGCACTGGGGGCTCAATGATTGGAGTTGCAATGTTAGGCAATATTGAAGAGTAATCCTATGCAATAGATGGAATCTAAATAGGAGGTGGAGTTGTACAAGTCACAACACTAGTCTCAAGAATAACACATAAGTTCAAGTGACGCAACTTCACCTTAGTAGTCTCTCATGAAGGAGGAGTGTGAGTCTCTAATAATGGAGATGGTGGACCAAAATGAGAGAAAGAGTATAAGCGAGAAGAATGATCAATAATCCTTGCAGCAACAATATCGTCTATCTCACTATCTCTAATGTGCACTAAATCTTGTGCAAACTCAACTGTCTTCCATGTCCCATCGTGTGTAATTTGATAAATAGAGAGAAGGTTAGAGGACAAAGATGGAACGCATAATACATCATGAAATGTACCATCGTCAATGTCAATAGAACCTTTCCCACATATAGTCATAATAGTGTTGTTCCCCATCAAAATGTGTGGAGTGAAGCCTCAAAAGAAGAGAACAAATCTTGAGAAGATGTCATATGGTGTAAAGAACCTAAATCCAGTAACCATCTAGAAGAATGTGAAGTAGTAGTTGCACATAGTGCATGACACTTTCCTATGTCTTTACCATCTAATTGAAATGGTGATGATGAAGAAGATCTGTGAGAAGTAAAAGGAATACCAATGTTGTTATTCTAAAGGAGAGTTGTCAAATTTGAAACATGTTTGGCATAGCCATCTAAATTCTTCTCATAGAAATGTGACTCATCATGATTGGGCTTATTACAATAAACACATTTCAGTCTATCTGGCTTTGGTTTATCCCCCTTAGGAGGAGGAGGCCCTGATGTGATGTGAGGGCTAGAATCAATCTGAGACTTTGTAGGATGTGACTTCTATTTCTTCTCTTTCTTTCCAAAAGATGTCTGAGTTATCAATGCATATTATGTGAGCCTATGAGAGAATCCGATTGAGAGAGTTGAGCTTGATCTCTAGTCAAATGATTACAAAAAACCTCAAAGGATGGCATGGTAAATCTAATACCCAAAGCATGCATGGTGGAATGGAAGGTAGAAGCAAAAATATGAAAGTTTCCACGAAGCTTAAAAAGAATCAGGTAAATAGACTCAGTGTCAGTCTTGGTTTTCCCACAACCCTGCAATAAAGATCTCTATTGTTTTAACTATATCAAGAAGTCCTCATGCCTTGAACTCATTCACTGTACCAAACAAGCCGTCAAACTTGGTCCACATAGCTAGAGGGGAATTGCACCCATCAAGATGAAATTGTAGACTATCATATACATGTAAAGAAATCAACCCCATTGCCTCATCCATCTCATTCCTACGTTGCATGACCTCAAAGGGCCTCTGTAAAACTAGTTGCACTATGTCTAAACAAGACCACAACCTTTTGACTGAAGAAGTCATGTCATCAGGGACTTCCATGTGTGATAGTTATGAGGTATTAGAAGTTCTAGACAAGAAGAGGTCTTGATCATTGTTTTAAAAGGTGTTAGATTTTTTTTTTGAAAAAGTTATGGTTTACTGATGTAAATAACAAAAACTATAATACAAATACCCCCCACAATGCAAAAAATTGAACCCCATATGCTAAAAAGAATGCATATAAAAGAAAAGAGAAAAAAAACTTTAGTTGAACATCACAAATATTTGGAAAAAAATATTGGTGAAACAATAAAGAATTTGGAAAGTTCTCGAGAAGAGCTTTTCGACACTTTTTTTTTTCAGATTGAAAAATGGAGCAAAAAATAGGTACCAAACTAGAAAGAAATCCAAAAAATATCTTCACCATCATGTCCATCTCGAAATTATCAACTTTTCGATGATATTTTATTTTCCAAAAATCGATAACGTATGCTCAAGTTAGAGCCAAAAAATTGCCAGGGACTCCATAAGGCAAAATAAAAAATAGGAATAACCCCTTTAGCCAAAAAAATAGCCCTTGGGTGCTCATAGGACCACATGCAGGTGTGGAAAGGGCTAGTGGCTCGGAGGTGGTGCGGCAACAACAGGGTGGTGGTGTTTTCCAATGGCAAACGAGGGTTGGCAATGCTCGAGTGATGGTGAGTTGCAAGTAGTGCATGAAGTGGCATGCTAGTCACAAGCTATGCATGGGTGGCGTAGGAGCGACCGCTCGGTGATGCATTTTTTAAAACGTGTCGCATTTTTTGAAGTGGGAGTTTAAATTTTATTTTATTTTTTAAAATAAAAAATCACATTGGCATCCATGCCGAGGGGCATACAACCCTAGTAGGCAAAAATGTTTTTGCCTCCTTAGTCAATGTTGTCCAAATTTGACATATTTTAAATGAAAATAGGGGTTTTGATGTCCTCTGAATCCAACCGTGATGTCTATTTGGCCTCAAAGTGCTCTGAAATTCAGAGATCCCCATATTTTTATAAAAAGTAATTGAAAACAACCATATTTGATCCAACAAACCCTCATTCTCACTTTTTTCAAAAACTGAACAAGCTACAACAGATCTAGCTCTAACATCATGAAGGATTTGAGCAATACAAATCCACAAAAGCCCAAAGAACAACTACATGCAAGAACCTGTCACAAAGAAGAAAAGAGAGAGAAGAGGCAAGGGTTTGGCTTTGAAAATATGGAAAAATATATTATCAGACTGAAGGAATGAATGAAATTTACAATTGATCAATCCTTATAGAAGGAGATCATAAAACCTAAAAGGGAAACCCTAAGAGGTAAATGACATTTAATAATTACTATTTAATTATTAGATGGAAGTGCATGTGCATAAAGTGAAATCTTAAGAAGGAAGTAAAGGTAATTTAATAAATTAAATTAAAATAACCATTTACTCTAAGAAAAAGATTTTTAAAAAGATTTATTATTGTTCACCAACTTTATCTAAAAATTTGGTCTCTTTCAAATTTAGTTTATAAATTAGTTGATTGTGAAGAGTTTTAAATTAGTTTCAACTTAATATTTACTTTCTTGGTTCTCTATTTTAAATTAAAATAAGTATTTTAGTATTTACTTAAGTGATTATATTAGCTTTCAAAGAAGCTTTAATTTAGATTAATTTTCATATTAATGGTAAAAGATTAAAAAAAGTTTTTTTTGCATTCAAATGAAACTACTTTGTGATCTAGTGGATTTTGTATTCAAATAACTATTTGTTAAATACATATTTAATTATGAATTCATAGTTTTAATCTTAATATTTATTTTATTTTGCTCCTTTTAATTATGCTTGAAATATGGAGAAATGTTATTTTAACAAAATGAAAAGATAAGAGTAAATATTTATTGTATAGAAAATTAAAAAAAAGTCATGAATGGTTGGTTTTAACTTTAACAGTTAATGACTATAGTTATGAAATTTGAAATCTATGTCTTCAATATTTAAAAAGTTAAATCAATTTTATGACTATATATTAATAGTTAGGTTTTTATTGTGTTGGATGGATGGAATCCTGGTCCGGCTGGTATTGGTGGAGTGGCTCGTTGTAGTTCTGGGAATGTTAAATTTTTCTTCTCAATTCATAAGGGTGATTATACTAACAATCTCATGGAAGCTTAGGCTATTTTATATGCTGTGGAACAGTGTTGCTTGTGGGGATGGAGTAAGATTATTTGTGATTCTGATTCCCAGGTGGTGGTGAACATGCTTTCTTCGCAAGAGCTTGAGGATGTTAGTTGGCAGCTGGCCACTGTTGTTAAGCAGATTCTTTTCTTCTCTTCCTCTTTTTAGTTCATTAGGTTCAAGTATATTCCGCGAGAATGGAATAGACCTGCTGATTGTTTAGCCAAATGGGCTTCTAGTCATGATCCAGGTTGGAATATTAGGGATAGGGGGCAACTGTCCTTTGAGATGGTGCAAGAATTTGATGATCTTGTTGCTCAGGATCGAGCTCCTTATTGAGCTCTCCTTGTTGTATTCCTTTCTGTCTTAATAAATTTTTACCCCTCTTTTTGCAAAAAAAAATTTGAATCTATGTTGAGTTGCATATTAGATTGATAGTTGGATGGGTCAACTCCACCTCTAAGAATATTGCTTCATAGAAATTTAATTTATGGTGAAGCATTTTTAGCTTAATATTTTCTTTCCTTATTATGTTTTCCTTTTCAAGTCAAAGTTTATACATTGGAATGTACATAAATGATGTTTTAAGAGTATGTGAAAAATGGTAAATATTATTGGTGGGACAATAATATTTAGGAGGTTATATCAAATTTATGACTAAGTAATGATAGTTGGATTTTATTGTATCAATAGATGGATTAATCTCAACTCTTACATTTCTATTACTTACACTAGTTTAGGAATTAGTCAATGAAGTTATAGAGAATGATATTATAGAAGCATGGGAAAATAAGAGTAATTCTTAGAAAAATATTATTTAATTTAATGATTATGCATAGTGAATATTTGACTCGATAATTTTTTATATGAACAATTAGATGGGTCAACCCCAACTTTATCTAAGATTTTGACTTCTTTCAATTTTTGTTTTAAGAGTTTTTAGCTTTCTATTTATTTTTTCTTGATTTTATTACTTTATATTAAATGTTATATTTTGGTATTTGTATAAATGATATTTTAGAAATTTAACCTTTAAAACAAACTTGTGATCATGTTCTTCTTTGTTTAACACATATTTAATTCAGTTAATGGTCAGTTTTTAATATTAATATTTATTTATCTTGAATATTTAGGAAGTTAAATCAATTTTATGAAGGTAAGTTTTTTAGTATTTGTCATGGGCAATATACTATTGCAATCAAATATAAGTATTTTTGTTTTTATTTTTACTTTTAAATTTTTCTAATGTTTATATGTCAAATTTATAAGTTTTACAATCATTTTAAAATCATATTACATTAACTTGATTGGTGCATATATTTGAGGTTTTATAGGAGCAAATTTTTAGGAAGCACTATATGCGCTCTATGCTATATTTAGTCACACACATATATTAAAATATAAGACATATTAAATAGCTTCTAATAATTAATACACTAAAATAAACTAAGTTATAGTAGTAACTTCATAAATTAGAAATTAAGTTAGAAATTATTTTAAATTACAATTATTTTTATATTTAAAAATGTTATTTTTTAAATATGTAAATATATTTACTTTTAAAAAATGATAATTTTTTAATATTATTTTATAAAATTATGTAAAAGTTTCATGTAAGAATTTTTTTTTTTTTCGTTTATTTTTTTATCGGTAAAAGGCTAAGGCCCTATGAAAAATTATTATTAGAATAAATCCAAATTACGTGTTCTTCTTTCAAACAAGCACTGGTAGGAAAGAATGGAGAAGAAAACCTCCAATCTTGCCTGGGACCCAAGGTCCTATACATATTACACAAGTAAAAGGGGCATACCCCAGTTTCCATGTCTGATAAAATTATTTTAACAATGGAGTTTTAACAGTTATCTTTGAAGGGTGTATTCTCCCTTCCATTGTTGTATGTTTATTCCTTAGTTGTTTTACAATTCTTTTTGTATCATTTTTGTTTGGTTCTATAATTTCCTCAGTCTTCTTCTTTTACGATATGGCTTTGGTTTTCTCAAGTCCTAATTCTTAGATGGTGCTTATGGTGCGTTGTAGTTGCTTCCTTCTTCCTAAAAATTAAGTAATCTACAAAATCACAACTTATCTTGGCCAAGATCATTAGTTAGCTTGATTAAAGTGCAATCTGTAATACCCACCCGTAGTTTGCTTTTATTAACTGATTGTCAAATTCATTTAGGCCGATTTTATGCATTGATTTGTTTAGAGATACTGGATTTACAATATTATGATATTATTTCATGTCTTGGATTACAAATATATTTGTCATAATTGCTTAGTTGATTTCATTTCATGTGTTGTTAATGATGTTTTGATGATTCCTAGTTAGTAAATTATGTGGTTTCTTTCGTAACAATGTAACGTGATGTCTTTAATGATGATTATGTTTGTATTGATAGAGATGCATTATTATATGTACGCATTTGATATTAGACTTGTGGTTTTTATGATACTTACCCCATACTTGCATGTGTATGGTGCGCATGTTTGTTTTATCTTTCTATCTAATGCGTTCGATGTGGTTAAGGGAGGGAGTCGTAGTCACCTGCTAGTTGGGATCTACACGATGCACCACTCCTTGCCATTGCCTGTTTAGTTTAGATATATATTATATACATGTACATGCTCATCTTTTATGCAGGATGCAAGTACCGGGCGTTGACTTTCCTGAATTGTTAGGATGAGCGTGCCCAATTACAAATACTCAAATGGTGAGAATGGGAAGATAATGATCAGGTCCAATCCCAGCCATAGCCTAAAATACTTGTCCTGCAAGGAGGACTCGTAACAGACTGTCTACCCTTTTTAAAACTCGTGAGTCTTTTGTGTGTATGTTGTTTTATGACTCTTTGATGAATTTTCTATTAATTAAGTCTAATTAAAAGATTAAATTAATGACTTAATTTAATGGAAAATTATTATGACATTTTAAAATTTAATTATATTTAATTAATTGAGAAATTAATTAAATAAAAAGAATTGAATTCAAAGATAAAAGTTATAAGAATAAATTTCGAACATGATAATATTTATTTAATTTAATAATATATTTAAAGTTCATTTTTAAATAAATACTAAATATTATTGTTATTTAAGTTAATAAATATTTATCAAATTAAACGTTCAAAAATAAATTAAGAAGTGAAAATATATTAAATTATGAAAAAACATTTAAGTTCGCATGAAAGGAATAATAAAATAATATCTTAATTAAAAGCAAATTAATTGTGCATTAAAGAATTAATTAAATAAAATAATTATAATTTTAGATTGGTGGAGACAAAAGCCCTAAAAGGTAACTAGAGGTTATATTAGAGGGTTTTCAGGTCATTATCACACACACAAGTTTTAAGACACACACAAGTTTTGGAGAGCAACTCAGAGGGTTTGTAAAAGAAAGGAATTTTTCGTGGCTTGAAGCATTCTGGTATGCAAATATTTGTTCTTGATTGAGAAATATTTGTATATGGACCTAGATGGATACTACATTGAGTTTACTTTAGAGGATTGTATCTTAATATGAATAAGATTAAATAAAAATCAATTAGAAATCTTGTCTGTAGGTAAAAGAGAATCGAAGTTAAATCTGGGGAGGGCTTGAGATGTAAAGGAAATTTTTAATTTGATTGACTAAAAGTATTTATCCTATCAGACTAAAAGTGTAAATATTGTTTTTTTTTAAATAATATTTTAAAATATTTTTTAATGGGGTCTTTGTTATTGTGAAAACTATATAAAATATACATATATATTTTTAAAAAAACACATTATATATATATATATATATAAAATAAAAATCAAATTGGAAAGTGGGGGCCACGACCTCTCCTAGCCCCCTTGGCTTTTAACGTCGCCGATGGTCACTGTTGGTGCAGGTACTGCGCAGGCAAGCTGCCACAGGCCCTACGTCAGCAGGTCTGCCACACGGCAACAACCTTTAATTAGGCTTGCGATTGTTTTAAAATAATTCGCCTTGCAACATTATTAATAAATATAAATTATTTTTAATTTTTATTAAAGTTTTAAATTAAATTAAATTTATATTATTAATAAAATTAAATCATTTTTAATTTTTACTAAGTTTGAATTAAATTAAATCTATATTATTGATTATTATTATTGATTATTAATAATTTTATTTTATATTGTTATTTATTAAAGTTTTATTATTAAAAAATATTTATAATTAGATAAATTATTAATGAGTGAGATATAGTTAAATAATTATTAGTTAATTAAATTTTGATTTAATTAAGAATGATTAATAACGAAAGTTATATAACAATGTGTAAATTTATTTACTATTGTTAAATAATCATTAACGTGGATTTTAATAAAATTGTAATGATTTTATTAAATTTAGTAATTGTTACTTTTATAACTTAAATAAATAAACAATCGATTATCCTCATATTATTCTTTTAGGAAAATGACTTTTATTATGAGGATAATTTTACATATTTAAATCAAATAAACGAATGGGTTATTGGGTGGGATAAACTAAGAATCTTATACACTTAAAACGTTCATTAAAATGCAAATTGAAACTTTATTTTTGACTATATTGTGTATTCTCAAATCAAAAATTGTACTATTTTGCTTGTACTATCTATGCTTTTGGATTTTTGGGTTGATTAGATGTTAACCAGTCTAGGATGTACACCAGAGGTTTTGTGAGAGTTCTTTTGTACCATTTGCGTGGCTGGATGTCATGATGTGTCTTGTGATTCAATTGAAAATTTTATATATATATATATATATATATATGAGGTTTACTTTGTGGAGCATTTATGTGTACTTGGGTGGGAGAACCATCTTATTTTTGGGTTGCCTGTTAAGGAACCGAGCTTGATCATTATGGGTGTTGTGGTATGGGACACAACTGTGATTTTATGTGCTTAGGAGAGGTTGTCTAGGTACATGACTTGGGAGAGGCTTGTAGTAGGGGTCTAGGACCCAAAGTGGTCAGTGCCAGGGTAACCTATTGTAACTTATGTAATAAGTGATAATCTAGTAACTAATATTTGGGGGGGGGGGACACACTAAAAAGATAAGTTAGAGATATTTGATCCACCCATGCCTTGAGTGCTTGTATAGACTAAGGATGGGAATGGGATGACAATATAACTGGTTGCCTCATCTTCTTGAGAGGGGTTTCTGGTTCCACATGTGTTATGTTGAGGGTTCGGGGTTCAGAGTAACCAGTCTAGGGTAACTCAACACTTGAGGGTCTGGGGTCCATTGAGAGACCAATCCAAGGTAACTCAAGTAGTTTGACCATGTGATGATACTCCTTAGTATATAGCCTATGTTTCCTCTATAGATTTTGTGTACCTTTGGTGGTGTACTTATTGTTGGATGTGTTTATTGTGGTTATTTACTTTCATTGATGATGATTGGTGATTCATGGATGATGTACTTTTGACATGTGGCTTTTGACTTGAGGTGATTATCTTTTATTGACTTTATCTTATAATCTTGGTATTCGATTTATACTTTGATCATGTATGATGTTTGATTATGAGGTGTTGGTATTGGATTGAGTGTTCTTACTTTTGGATTATTTTATCTTCTTGAGTAGTATGTGTTACCTTTGAGGTAGTTTTCGCTATTAGGAATTCCTTGCCTATGAATTTTTTATGTTTAATTAGCCGTATGAGGATCGTTCATTATCTTCCTTGCACGATGGGAGTGGAAGCTTGACTAAGTAACCACGTAGTCATGAGGTAGTGTCTTCTTACCATTTGGGTCCCCCTCACTTTGCTAGCTGTTGGATTTTTGTTGCAGAAGATGTGCCTTTATCATTCTTATTTCTTATCTCAGAGACTTCTTTTCAGTTGATGTAATAATTCTATCATGTATTTTGATGTATTGCATCTATTCGCACATACCTTGCAACATGTGCAATGGATGTTATTAATTGGATTACTTTTATTGTATTAGTTTTACTTATGCTTTGCTTATGCGATTATGTATCTATTGTTTCTTTATGATCATGAGGCATTGTACTTGAAACTTAAACTAATTAATTTAAAATTATTAAATGTGACCCAAAGTAAAGGAACCCTTGAGGAATTGAAACTATATTTGTAATTGCAAATGTGTATTTGATGTGAATGATTATATTGCTTCCGCATTAATGTTAGCTTGATGTTGTTCAAACCTTTAAAAAAAAATAGTTCAGTAAACATTGTAACATGTTAGGTTTATTTCTCTTGGTTTCCCGAGCAGGGCGTTACACAATCTATATAAAAAGAATATTCATTTTCTATTTTGTCTTAGCGGTTAGTTCTTTCATGAAAGTAATTTGAATTAGATTAGATTGTTTATAAAACTATTCATTATCTTCCTATAAAAAGTATGCTCAAATTTGACCTTTACTTAGAGTTTTTCGGGTTCATAGATTCTTATGTTGTGGTTATTCTAATTGTGCCTTTTAATTAATAGTAATTGTAACTATAAATTATCAATATTGATCTTCCTTTATTGGTGATTTGCAATGAGAGTAGTAGTTGTAATTAACAATTTGATTAATAAGTTTGATAGGTGATAATGACAACAAAATTAGTGATTGTAGAAAATCTAGAGTGTCACATACAACTTATAGATGTTGAGGATAATTTACTTCATTTTGGAAGTTGATGGTAACTTTTTATGATGATAGTGTCCTATGTCATTGTATCAGCATGGTAGTTAAGGGTTATAGGTGAGGATTGCATTTCATTGTTATTTGTTTAACTCTATTGCTAATCACTTGGTTATTTGGGTTTTAAATTATTCTTTTATCTACAAACATTCCTGAGGAGAACCTTTGTCAGCTTAATTTTATTTAACGGTGAATAAGTATCCATTAATTCAAAACTTAGAAAATTAAGATGAATAAGTAACTTGTTTGTTGCCTTAGCTCAGATTTAATAGATGAGGGATGACCTATTACGGGTTTTTTGAACTTTATTACCTATCACTGAGCTATCTTGATGTGTAAATTAATTTGTATTGCAAGATGCCCACAACCTTGCTAAATAATTTGAATAAGCTTCATATGCTTATTTGTTAACATAAACCAAATTCAAAGAAAAACACTTTGTAATTTCAAAGATAGATATCCATAAATTGTGGATGTTGCAAGGCTTGAAATTGCTAAATACTATTCTTTGTATTTATGATTCTTTGTACATTTTGTTTACGCTTTGAGTTAGACAGCATATGAAGGAGCCCCATAAAGTATGTTGAGAAGAAAATAGGGATAGATATAAACCTAAGCTATATAGTTTGTTGCTAAAGCCAAGGCTGAGAATCAGGAATATAGAAAGCTAAACTTGATAAGCTTAACCAAGGGGAAAAGTTGAATACATATGTAGAAAAAGAAGTCAAGAGGGAGAAAGGAACCAACAAGACCCAAGCTTAGGGTGACACACCGAAAACTAGTACAAAAAGATGAGACTTAGTAAAAAAAAAAATAGTACATATAGCAAGCCCTCATCTAGAGAGGATCCTTTACCTTCCTGATCGACTTAGTAGAGCCCTTCTTCCTCCAAGTACCAATTCATTCCTTTCCATTCCACATAGATTCTAGTTTTGGTAGCCAACAGCAATAACATCCGATTTCTTGTTATGTCCTCACGCTACTTGGCAAACTAGTAATGGTTTCTGATCTTCACTATAGGCCTCACCAGTACAACCCTATCATTGACTTCATACTCGCTCCTCTTGGGAATGCATAGATTATCATCTATGTTGTCTAGGACCTCATATAACTCTTTAATAATCGACCTTTTGAAGAAATCTCAACAAAAATATCTTAATGTAGGTTTATCCCTATTAATGTGCAACACAATAGTGATAAACATGGCAACAATGTCAAAGTTATGTTTGTGTTTATCCAACATTTTTGAGAAATATTCACCTACTATAATCCTAATAACCTTAAGGACCAAGCCTTTACTAGTTTTGACCATCTTCCTAATCCTCATATGGCTAATTTCCCCCCAAAATGACATTTCCCTATTCCCTGGCCTCATTTTTATCAAGGTATCCATATCAAACTATGGGAGTTGGTTATAGAAAGAAATACAAACTAGAGGGAAACCTACCCAAAAGACCTATTAATAGTGTCAAACAAAACCAATTGATCTAAATCTTGAGTTGAATCCCTTTAAATAGAGGAGAGTGACATCATGTCTTCTCGCATTCCTAATTATGGTAATCTTAGTGCCTAATTCTGTCATATATTTTGGTCTAATTACTCCATAAGGTAGATAGTAGTCTTGCATGTAGAGGGTGAGTTGTCACTATTTCCTACATTATGCCTTGAATCCTTTGAGCTTGTTGTACCACCTCAATTGCCAAACATGTGCGAAAGGATTACACATAATTAGAATAATCTACAACATCTTAAATCATTTCCTAAGGGTGACTATTCATGATTGCAAATAAATAAATGAAGCTAGTTCTTTTATCAAGGGTATAACAAATTGAGGAGGAAAGGGAGTGGGAGATCCAAGACTCTAATTTAAGTTGAAACATGAGGAGAGTGTGTTAAATTAAGTGAAGCAAGATGGGAGAAATTTAAAAAGATTTGGGAGAAGAGATTGAAGTTTAAAAGACTAAGGTTGGTAACACTAGTAATCTAATATGTATTGTTATGATGTTAATAAACTATTTTAAATGTTTTTAGAGTTGGTTACAATTATGGTCATGAACTATAATTCCTTTTTTGCGAAAGTTTGATAATTTCAAACCACAAGTTTTAGGGGACAAGGCTTAAGGTTTTCATTTTTGGAAGATTTTGTTATTGTTGACCTTTAAAGTTTGGAGTGAGTTGTTTCAACCTAGTTCTAAGTATGGATTGGTTTAACCATTGAGTATTATTATTAGTTATGTTAATTATTATCTATGTTTGTATGAAAGGAGTCTTTTCCATTAGCTCCTAAATTTGCTAGCAAATTAGCTTCCTTGTTTCCTTTTGGAAAGATATGTTGAAACATGCTCTCTTCAAAATTGTCTATTAATGTTAGAGCATTTTCCAATTTAGAATGCAGTCTCCAATTAGGTGTGCTTCTCTTTCTTATTGCATTTAGGATTATTTGGGAATCCCCTTCTATAATAATTTTCTTGATCCCCAATTTCAAGCACATTTGGAGGCCTTCTATTAGAGCTTATAATTATGCCAAGTTATTTGTCATTATTCCTAGTGGTTTGGCCCTTTTTATGATCCATGAGGCCAGTGAGGATATAAAACATCCTAATCCAGCAATGCACGAGTTGCTTCTAGAAGCTCCATCAAAATCTAATTTAGTCCATCAATGAGGGGGAGGTTCCCATCGACAATTTTGCCTAGTGTTTTTGTTGGCTTTGGAATAGGTCATAGGGGGATTGATAAGTTTTCTCTAGTTCTTTTTCATTAATGCACCTCATTCAGCAAAGGTTCCTTCTTCTTTGGTGGTGTTTCTCAAAGGTTATTAAGTACTTATGTTGTGTTGGCTTCTACTTTGCTTAGAAAGGATTGCAGGGGCATCTCTTTTTCTGTGAATATCCTCGTGTTTCTTTCTTTCTAGATTTCCCATAAAAGGATGGAGGGAGATGTCTTCCATAGGTTGTTGTAGATATTGAATTGACCCCCCTTTGGCTAACTCCTAATATGATCCCATAGAGTGTTGTGAAATGTTGTTGACCAATTTAGCTTGTTACATAACTAGTACCAACATTCTTTAACAAAATTACAATTATATAACATAAAGTCAACAATTTTAGAGTCCTCATTACATAGAGGGCATCTTGAGGGACCCTCAAATCCCATTTTTGAGAATCTATTTATCGTTTGGATGCTAACCATAGAAAGATGCTTGCTTTGGGTCGGCAAGTTGGGTCCCAACAAAGAGCTAGGGGAATTTCAATCCTTTCCCATCTTTGTGAATTGATTATAAGTTCATATCCTCTTTTGACAATGTATATTCCATCGTTTGAAGCTCCCCATATCAGTTTGTCATGTCTTTCTTTGTGATTGGCTTGTCTGAGGTTGATAAATTGTTCATATAATGTTTTTTCCTATTTAGAGAGACCTGTGCCTTCCAAGGTTTTTCATTTCCATCCCCCCATTTGGTATAGTCCTTGACCTTGTCACCCCATTGATTGACTAGAGTTTCTTTGATGGAGAGAGGTAGGGAGGAGGTGATGGGGGGGAGGACCATCCCACAAGTCTTCCCATAATAGGGCTTGCTCTTTGCGACCTATATCCCAAGTGAGATTTTTACTTATTAGTGGTTTACATTGTAGCATGAAGTTCCATGTTTGCAAGCCTTTGGAAGGGTTTGTAGTTAGAAATACTAATAGGGGATCTAAGCTATTGAGATATTTTTGGTATAATATTTTTGCCCATTTGTTGTCCTTTTCCTTATACATCCTCCATACTAATTTTTCTCGAAACTCTTCATTTTGCTAGCTAAGATTTTTGATGCCTAAACCCCCTTGTCCTTTAGATGTACAAATATTTTCCCACTTAATCAAAGCTTGTTTTTTCTTTTTCTTTGTGCCTTTCTAGAGGAAATCCCTTAGTTTCTTATCTATTTTGTGTTTTACTCCCTTAGGTAGTGGGAGACAAGAGATGTGGTATAATGGTAAGGCTAAGAGAACTGATATAATATTTGTCACCCTTCTTGCCTTGGTGAGCCATCTATTTTTCTAACTTTCATTTTCCCCCCAATTTTTTAGTGATTGTATCCTAGATTTTACCATATCGAGACCCTTTCTCTAGATGTACACCTAGATATTTACATGGGAAGGATCCTTTCCTATATCCTGGATCAATTGGCAAATATTTCTTTCCATTTCGGGTTCAATGTCTAGGAAGAAAATTTTGGATTTTTTCGTGCTTAATTTTTGTCCCAAAGCTTCCATATATGTCTTTATGATTTGTTTTAGGTTTCTTTCTTCATTTAAACTAATTTATCTTGGCATTATTGCATCATCCACAAATTTTTGGTGTGTAATGTTATCTACGTCTTCTGTCACCAAAACTCCTTTGATCTTGCTTCAAGTGTTTGAGACATTTTTATTTATCTGCCAAATGATTCTACCATGCTGATAAATAGGAAAGGGGAAATGGGGTCTCCTTGTCTTCTACCTCTAGTAGAGTTAAAAAAACCTTCAGGATTACCATTGATTAGGAGGGAGAATTTTTGGGGTTGAGATGCAGTTGTACATGAGGTCGATCCATTTTTGAGAGAAACTAAAAGCTTCTAAAGTTTTACATAGGAACCTCCAATCTACATTGTCATAAGCTTTTTGTATATCAAGTTTCATGAGCATGCATGCTTCCTTCTTAATTTGAGCCGAATGTATTAGTTCCAATATGATTATAATGCCATCTTGTATAGATCTATTTGGAACAAAACCTTTTTGTTCCTCCGAAATTAATTTGGGGAGGAGTGTCTTGATCATGTTGGCTATTTCTTTGGTTAAAATTTTATTAATGGTGTTGCAAAGTGCTATTGGCCGAAAGTCCCTTGGGTTTTCATGATCTTCTTTTTTAGGGATAAGGGTTAGGAAAGTGTTGTTGATTTCCACTAGCAAAGAGCCTGAACTTCTTGTCACTTCTATTGCTCCTCATGTAGGTTTTCCCCTAGAATATCCCAACATTTTTGGAAGAAAAAGGCTTGGAAGTTGTTAGCCCTTGAAGATTGGTCTAGGTTCATGCTAAATAATGCTTCTCTAATTTCTTCTTTTGTAAAGGCTTTAATTAGAAATTTGTCATCCTCCTTGTTTATAAGTTTAGGAATCGATATTAGCATGGTTTTTTGGACTATGAGATTCAAGTGTTCATAATTATTAAGTATATTTGTATAGTAATTTACAAAGGTTTTTTCTATTTGTGATAGATTTTCTAGCATGTTTCCTTCATTGTCTTTGATTTTTGTGATTCAATTTATGTTTCTATTACTTATTGCATTGTTATAAAAAAAATTTGGTGTTTCAGTCTCCCTCATGGAGCCAAGTTTCTCAAGATTTTTATCTCTAGAATATTTCTTCTTTGGTCGGTATGCCTTCTTGTTTTAAAATGAGTTCTTTTTCTTTTTAATATTTTTCATTATTCATCCCAAACTTAATGACTTCTTCATTGAGATTTTTTAGTTCATCTTCTACTCCTAGTTTTTCTTTTAAAATATTATTAAAGTGATCTTTATTCCATTATATATATATATATATATATATATATATATATATATATATATATATATATATATATATATATATATATATATATATATATATATATATATATATATATATATATATATATATATATATATATATATATATATATATATATATATATATATATATATATATATATATATATATATATTAAGTAAATTGAGTTTGGATACAAAGAAAAATATTCTAGAACCCTCAAATTCTCCTTCCTACCACCACTTATTGATATTTTCCATAAACCTTTCATCCAGGAACCACATTTTCTCACACTTAAAGGGGTTTTGGAGGGTTTTTGTTGAGCTGAAATTTCCAAACTTATAGGGAAGTGATCTAAACGAGCATGGGGTTGAATGGTTGACTTTACCGTGTAGTTGAATGTTTGCAGGTTTCCTTTGAAACTAAATCTATCTAATCATTCTACTATCTGACAAAAGCCCTTCCTCTTGTTGTGCCAAGTAAACAACCCATTTGTTGGAGGTATATCTATTAAGTTGTCTCGACTAAACCATTCTTGAAAGTCGGTCATTGATTGGGATATTACCCACACCCCCCCCACACCCCCGTACCATCTTTTTCTCCAAGTTCTAAGATGGCATTGAAGTCTTCCCCCAATCTAGAAGTTCTCTGTCTGATGTGAGTTCATGAATATACTTAACTCATTCCAAAGAGTTTTTTTCTCTGTTGTCTGAACTAGTTCATATACATTTATAATGCAAAATTATTCATATTTGTTTTATGACTCTTAAATTCACCCCCCATCCAATTTTTACTTGAGATTAAGTTCTTATATTCTATTTTCCTTGGGTCCCATATCACTCCAATTCCACCTAAAAGCCCATTTGATTCCACCAACAAAGATTGCCAATGACCTAACTTTTTGCTTAGTATTTCCCCTTTTGACTTGCTCGGTTTTGTTTCCTAGATCAAATTAATTCTGAGTTTAATAAGGTTAAACTATGCTTTATTAAGCATTTATTGCTACGGGTGTTTAGGCCCCTGATGTTAGACCTTGTTAGCCTCATTGTTCATGGGGAAGGATCTTCCCCTTCCCTCATTTTAGGATGTCTTGAATCTTTTTTTGATTTTTTGCATTACCAATTACTGCTCTTAGTTCTACTAAAGATTTCCTTCCTCTCTTCTTTTTTTGTTGTATTTCGCATTGTGGAGCCAAGATTCCTTCCAAGTTCTGGGCTAATGCTAAGTTATCTATGTTTTCCCTTTCTTTTTGGATACAGTCCCCCTCTGGTCTTTCTTTATTTTCTTTATCCTCAAGTCTTATTTCCTCTAGTATTTGCTTGCTAATGTTTGTTTCTTCTCTATCCCAAGATGACCTTTCTTCCTCTAGTTTTGCTAGATTGTTTTCATTATTGTAATTTTTCTTTTCTTCAAGTAAGTCCAATACTCCAAATTCTTCCCAAAATTCTTTTGATGGTATTCATGTTCTATGCAAACTTCCCCTTATTTTTGAATATTCTACCAAAAGTCTGTCATGAATTTTACTGCCTCTATGGGAATGTAGTTTTGATCTTTTGGTTCTTCCTACTCACAAGTATAAAAGGGGTCTTTACCATTCATGGGTGTTTGCCAGAGTTTGAATTTCTTTGACTTTGACTTCTTTCTTGTAGTTCCTAGCTCTGAGTCCCCAATTATGGTCGAGGGGTTAGATAAATCTTCTAGCCTTGTATGACTCCTACTGATACTCTTTGTATGTTGGATTCCAACCTCTACAATATCCCTATTAGGGGTTGTTTCTTTGTTGCCCTCTTGTATAACTTTTTTGGTTTTATGTGAATTGATTTCTTCTTCCCGATCTTCCTTACAACATTCTTCTCCCACTATTTTATTATTGTCTGCTATTATTTTAGGTGTAGGTTCTTAGTCCATATTATATCTATCCTCAATGTTCCTTCCAATGTACTTTTTTCCCTTGGAATTTTGATATGAGGTCATGTTTATCATGTTTTCCTCCTTGCTCCACATGCCCTTGACTTTTCTCCATCTCTACATCTTCCTTTTGGCTATTTGAGATAAGCTAATAGTTTCTCTTTGGATTTTCTCCTCTCCTTCTTGAATCTAAGTTTCCATTCATCCTTCCTAGTGGATATGTGGGCTATTGAGGAGTAGTTATGATGTGGTGATTCAAGTGTGCTTCTTCTCATAAAGAGATGTAATCTTTTGTATCATTCCTTGTGAGTAGGATATCATGTGTAAGCTTATTTATATTGTTCAAATTACTTCTTATCACATTAGTAAACATGTGTTGTTGCTGACATTGATCACACTATTGTAAAATAGTTATTTTCTCCTCTATTCTGGCTCTACCCTTAACGTTGATTTCTATTGACACTTCATGCTCATTTTTACTTCCTGCATAAACCTGTTTCTCCTGGTCCTTCTTGAATTCCTTGTAGTTTTCCTCAACCTCTATTATTTCCCCTTCTTCCCTTTCTAGTCCTAGATTGATTGTATTTAATGAGTTCACCTTCTTTTCTGTGATTTGTTCTCTTGCTTCTGCTAAATCCCTCTTAATGTTGTTCTTATTCTTAATATGTGTTAGGGAGAATACCTCTTTTAAAGATGAAGTTCTTCTAATGTATCATGGATTAATTGTCCTTATCGAATTTGTAGTAAGGATCCCTTTGATTTGATCTTCATATTTTGAAATTTTGAGTTCATATATTGATATGTTTGTTATCAATTTCAGAGGCTTGATTTCTTGAGTTCCTAACTCCATTTTGATAGGAAACTTGGTGTCATTAGAGTCGATATAACTATTCTCTATTCCTATCAGATCTTCTATTGATTCACCTATGCGACTAAGAATTTGGATTTGTTTAAGTTCTAAGGGGAGTGATTTGTCTTCACTAAAATTAGGTTCCCATTTAATTTTTTTTTATGGAGTAACCTTTGAAAAAACAATGTGGTGCTGAAAGAAAATTATTTCTAATTTGATTACTTAGACATTGAATGTAAATTAAATGCTCAAAGAAGTCAGAAATACTTACCTGGTCCCTCCAAAATCCTTTCAACCAACTTATTATCTCAAATTTTTTTATCTTGGGTCCATTCCAATATGCATATAGAAATTTTTCGTGGCATTCTTTTCATTAGTTTTCACTATGTAGATCATTGGTGATCAAAGTATGTTTTGTCTTTTCCTATGATGGTCCTCTATTCAATGAAGTTTGATAAAGGTGTAGGTTTAGTTTTTGCAGTTGAGTGTTTATCTTATTGTTCCTATGGTGAGGGTTATGTAGAGTCTGGTTATCTATTAATCATTTAGTTCATTTGTGAGGAGGAACATATATTTCTGTCAAGGTTCCATCTTTAAAAGGCTCGGGCTGCTTGGGTGGAGAAAAAAAGGTCATAGGTTTATTTACATTTCCATGCGAGTTTTTGGATGCGGGTTTGTTTATGTAGGATCATACTTGAAGTGTGTATTTTGGTATTTTATAATCTCGAGGGCATCCTCCTATAGGACTATTATTTACTTCAGAGATGGATGCAGGTTGTTTGATACTTAACCTAGGGCAATCAAAAGGCTCTGTTCTGATGATATTATTTTGATTTGCCAAAGGGTTTAAACTCGTAGTCATGCTAGGGGCTACAACTCTTGAATTCCAAGTCTTTGATAGCTGGGCATACCTAGTTTTGGAGAATAGATCCGTCTACTTAGATGGTCCTTCGAATGGTTGTTTACTCTTCTGGAAAACTTAGGGTTGGGATCTTTCATGGGTCACCATCCTCCTTCCCCTTTCCTTGTTGGTTGATTATGTGAGTCACACTTGATCATGTCCCTGATTTCTTCTTCCTGAACAAATTTGGTTTTTGAGAAGTGAGCACCTTGGTTCATGAATATTGCAATGTCTGGAGCTTTTGCTAGTTTGAATGGGGTTTTTAATCTCGTTTTCCTCTGTACTATTTCCTAGCCCACTTCTTAATTCCCTAAGGTTTTGGATATCACATTTTCCTTTAATTCCTTCCATATTTTAGGTACCACAAGTTTTCCTTTCAATTGCTAGGTTATTAGCTCTTTCCTTTTGCTACAATGCAAATTTATTAGGACTTCAAAGCTGTTTTTGTAGACTATATGTTTGGTGTGTGTTGTATCTGGTCCTTTCTTCACATTTTTCATTCTTGAATTGAAGGGCTTCTTTGTTGTTTGAAACACACCTTTTGTTACCTTTTTCACATTAAAGTTAGGATTCGTGAAATTCCCCATTTCGTATAAAAAAGAAAATATTAATAAAATATTAAAATATGAATGAAATATAATTTAATAATATTAAATTTTATCATTATAATTAATTCATTTTTTCTCTTATAACTATTACATTTTTTGATCTATCTATAAATATTTAATTTAATTTTAATTTCTTTACTTAATTAAGTTAAGTTATACGACAAATACAAGCCATTATGTGGTACTTGTATTTTATAATGGATAGGTGGATGGATCCACCATAATTGTTATGTTTGCAATATGTTATCTATATTGTGTTGCATAATGAATTAATAGTTGGATGGGCTAACACTAGCATGCATGACTTGAGTGGAATTTAATTTATTAAAATTTATTATAAAGAGTTTCTAGTTTAATATGTATTTTATTTCTTTTATTTACTTTACACTATTCTTGTTTTTAACTTAGTTTTTGAATGAAATATTTAAACATTATTTTAAGTTGATTATTTAGTTATATAAATTATTATTTTTGTTTAAATATTATAAAAAAGTATTAATTGATTGTTTACTTTAATTTTAATTTTAATTTTTTTTGAAGTGTGATATTTAAAAAAAATTGTAGTAAAGAGTTTATGTAATAGAAAATAGTTCTTTTTAAACTATGAGGTAATTAAAATTTAGAAATATACACATTGTCAATGTCATTAAATTTTCATACTAATCTATAAGATTAAATTCTTTGTTTGTTTGTATCAAAAAATTAGCTGAAAAAATGAAATATGTAAAGCCCTCCAAAAAAAGAACTCATATAACACAATATAGATTCACCTAATCATATAAATTGTATTATATATAAAAATTATAAATTAATTATTAAACTTTAGATATGTTTCAATTATATAAAAATAGTTTGTTTC
This sequence comes from Cupressus sempervirens, assembly GCA_028749045.1. Taxonomy (NCBI): domain Eukaryota; kingdom Viridiplantae; phylum Streptophyta; class Pinopsida; order Cupressales; family Cupressaceae; genus Cupressus; species Cupressus sempervirens. Next base: position 404,759,538 of record CM053787.1, on the reverse strand, counting down.
TCATTGATTGGGGAAACTAATTCAAACTGTTGGAATTCTTTAGAATATCTAAGGGTGGGGAGGGTGGGGGTGAATCAATTATCCAAGGTCCAGATGTACAAATAAAACTTTTCATAGCTTAGTGAACCCATATCCATAAAACATATTCGTCATGCATGCATCCATTAGATCATACAATCACTTAAAATTGTATGTTACTGTCAAATCAACTTTGTAGAAATGTAAGCATGAAACATAATAGATTAAATAACACATTTGACATAATGATTTTGCATGGAAACTCAATTTGGGAAAAACCATCAGTAACATGCTACTCATTTTCACTCTTCTAAAGTGATGTCATGTGAAAGGCCAACCCTGTTAAAGGTTATAATGCACATTGTTAAATGTGACCTATTTAGAGGATTTCAATCACCCTGTTAGGAGTGAGCATTTTTAGAGGACTTTAGATCATTCACTTGGAATGTCACCCGGTTAAAGGATTTACAAATGACTGTTAGGTTAACCTTAATCCAAAGGATTTACCCTAGACTGGTATAATGATTAGAAAGTAATAGTAAGGATTGATCTAATAACAACTTACAACTCACTTGCAGATTATGGATCTTTGTTTCAGTCCTCCATTCTGCTTGGCTTTCACACACTTCAGCTCTAATAGCTTGTTCACCCTTTAATCATCCACACCCTTAAGCCTTCTTGTTTTGCTTGCCAATAACAATCTCTTTTGTTCAATCATTGTATGAAGCAATACCTTAGACCTCTTGTCTAACTTAGGTTCTCTAACATTGGTTAGCCTTGCTTCTGACCAACCATCTCTATAAATAGAAAATTAAGATATTTTTTCATTCATCATTTATTGTTCATTGTAGGGTTAGGTAGAATTAGGTAGGATTTAATGAATCTACCCATCTATTCATTTTAGTTCCTTCTAGAAACTTCTCCTTCAATCCTCTTTGAATTCACTTCAAAATAGTTTACCATGAATTCTGTGCCACCAACTCATCATAGTTATCTTCCACATGCTTCACAAATTTCAAAAAAATAAAATAGTCAGCTTAGATTCGTCAAATCCATAATTTAACATGAATACTAGCACTCAAAATCAATATGTTGTCACTCAACTTCCACATTGTTCTTCCACTCATCATTAACTAGATCAATTGACAAACACTAAATTTTACTTGTGCTCGACATCAACTAAACTTTACCCAGCTTACACTGTATCACTCAGCATACACTGAAATTTGCCTTTGCTCGACTCCAATTGATTTTTTGTTTGGCTTGCACTTACTTTGCTCAACACCTACTGTCCACTCAGTCAAGCTTGGCAGACTCAATTCTTCTTATTTGTTCTTCTAGACTTAGTCAGTGTATCCAACCTTTGTAACCTTAAGTAAATAATCAATGCACTATATCATCACTATCTTAATTGATCTTTGCACTCCTTTTTACATACCATAACTCAACCTTTTCTCTAGGTGCTTTTGTTATTTCATTTGATCAAATCCTCTTCATCAATCAAACAAATGATAGTACTCAAAATCAACTAAGTAGTTGTCTTACCAACAAGTAGCAGGTTTGACATTAGTGACAAAACAATGATTGAAACACATTGTCATACTTGTATCAATATGTTTTCAACACAAATAGGGACGCATAGCGTCCAAGTTCCTTCCCATGTATAATTAGGTTGTAGTCAAAGTGCTAAGTATTGTTAAAGCATATGTTAACTATCAAATTAAATGAGCAAGTTGTCAAAATAATATTAATTATAAACCTATCAATTCATAGATAATGCTACGATGTAGAACTCCTAAGAGAAATTTAAAAAAATCAAAGATTTGAAAGTAGCTTTTGTTTTTAATTCATTGTTAATCTTCATACATTACAATTATCATATAACATTTTAAAACAAAACACAATTCTAAAGGAAGAGGAAAATATTCATTTGCCAAAACATAGTAGCACCAAATTTTGGAATAAAGAAAAAAATCACTTAGATTAATAATTATAAAGTAGACAATCCATTAGTAGTACTGAAGCTCCAAGTAATGTAATATTTATTAGTCTCTTCTAAGAAACAATAATTAAACAATAATCATATTCTATAAGCATAATGCCAACAAAGACTCATGTTGACATAATCTTCTTGTATTGATTAGAAAAAAATAGTCTCAAACTCAATTACATGCATTTGTCTCCTACTTTCAGTTAAAAAATATGGCCCATGGATTCCATATTTGTTGAAGACTTGTGTCCTCGCCTATGATTTACAATCTACTCAATTTAGTTAGGTCCATTTTTAGAAACACCTATTAATTTGTTTAAACAAATAAGCAACATCTACCATAATATACCAATAGAAACAAACTAATTAAAACTATGGTTGCAGGTTTACAACATCACCTCTGAAATTGTTGTTGGAAACTCATATTGTCTCTGAAATCATATTGCCTATAAAATGGTTGTTAATAAAATAGAAAATTAATGAGCATAATGAAGTGTATGCATATGAAATCATATTGCCTCAGAAATGTTTGTTGATAAAAAAAAATTAATGAGCAGGGAAAAAATGTATGCATATATTGTTAATAATCAAAAGAAATAGTACTAATTTGAAGACTCAAGAGGAATATTTAAAAGATTTATCAAAATCTTGTGGTGAATTTTTAATCTTATTTTATCATTTGTCTTATTCAGAATAGAAGGGATAAGTATTAGAAAAAGGTAGTTTTATTATCCACAAAATTTAATAATAAATAAGACAAAACATATAATTGTATGCATTTGTTAAAAAAATGATTATTTAAAATCAACCAATATATTTTCATTCTTATTGGTGAATGCTTTGACTTTTAAAAATGTGACTAATTAATTGTGAAGGTTGATTGATTGATACTTTGATATTTAATTGATTTGAATGATTACATTAGTATCCTACCAAATGTAAAAATAATGTCAAAGTTCATAATAATAATAGAAATTTAAGCCAAAGTTTATAATAATAAATAGGAAGATATAAAGTTGACAAAATAGACAAAAGCTAAAAGTCAAACTCATGATTGTAGCACACTTCTTCCACCAATAGCATTGAAGATAATTTTTTTTAAAGTTCAAATAAAAAAATTGCATGATATATTAAAATTATACAGAAGAAAAAGTGTCTAAATGCCTAATAGAAACTAATAATATAGGACACATTGAATGCAGTAGTACATCATTGGGCACCTTAAACTTTATAAGTGATCCTCTCAAACTCTATACGACTAGCAGTCACATGCTTTTGTACATGCAACGAGTGTGCCGATAGGAGATAAGATTAAAATGTAGAATGAACATTAAATAATGTAAATATAAGTTTTTTGAAATGAAAATACAAAAAAAAAAGTTGAAAATTAAAACATATATATAAAATTTACAATATTTAGGAAATTTGAATATTGTTTAAAAAATGTGTTTAATAATTTCAAGATTTTACAATTAAATTTGATTATCAAATATGAAAAAAAATCATTTTTAGAAAAAAAAACTCATCAAAAAATTTATTACGAAGAAATACAAAAAAATACTATGAAAAATAGTGACATCTCTAACAAATATTTTATTTGCAAAATAAATTATAGAAGTAGGAAAAATAATATTTAAAGAAAAAATTAAACTAATATAAAAATAATAATTTAAAGTAATTTAAAAGCTAAAATCTAAATCAATTTAAAAAATCAAAAGTTTAATAAATATAGATTACAACACAATTTAATGTGGAGATCACAAGTAACTATTTTTTAAATAAACAAGAAAAGAAAAATAATAGTTAAAAGTAGATATTTAAAATATAATCTTATGTGAACAAATTAGATTATTAATAATTTTTAATTTATTTAACATATATTTACTAAAATCTTTTAAATAGATTAATAAATATTATTTATTTAAATTAAATCCATCAAATATATAAAAAAAATTATTTAAAAAAATCATCAAAAAAATCTATTATAAAAAATGAATAAGAGAAATACAAAAGTATAATATGTTTAACAAATATTCTATTGACTAAATAAATTATAGAAACTAAAAAATGATATTTAAATTTTTTTTGAACTAATATTAAAAAAATTAAAAAAATTTAAAAACTAAAATTTAAATCAATTTAAAAAATCAAAGATCAAATGAAAGATCACAACATGAGTTAATGTGAAAATCACAACTAATAAATAGAAAAAGTAAAACAATAGTTAAAAGTAGAGATAACAACTAATAAATATCAAAACTAGAGTTAAAAGTGGAGGGAGATTATTAAAAAATAGCTAATAAATAATTAACGAAAAAGATTTTCAATTTTCCCACAAACTCACAACTTTTCCACTGAACTTACAATTATTCGTCAAAAATTTAATTTTCAGAAACAAAGTTCGCTAAAATATTTACGCTATCTCTTGTACTCCAAACTCCTCCAACCAAATATCTTGGTAATTCATTTTCAGATTTACATTTTATTTTAAACTATTTATAAAACATAGTTCTACGTTGCAGTGTCCTCCTTTTTATCATTAGGCCCGATTGCATTTGAAATGCCTCCTCCGAATCCCTCCCGGGAATAGAAGTTTTTAGAGAGTTCCTGAATGACTAATGAACATGGAAGGCTAATTGCCTGTAGATGCCAATCAAAGAAGATGGTCAATGTATAATACTAACGATGTTATCCCAATTCAGATCATCGAGGCTCAGCTGAATCAAAGATTTTTGCAGCCGGAAGAGGTTCGAACCAGAATTTGGTGGTAAAAGCAAATGGATGGACATAAAGTTGTTGTGGTAGGGCTCATTTCTGACACCCATGGAGTTTTAGATGAGGCAACTGTTCGAGCATTGGAAAGAACCACCGATACCATTATACATGCAGGTCTGAATGTATACTTCCTTAAAAGAAGTTCTACTCTACAAGTAACCCTTTGCAGTATTATTCTGTTTTACTAGATAAAAACAAACGCTGCTAAAAACTTAAACCTAGTGGTGAACCCCGGTGTAAGAGAATCACTCAGAATTTTCTCTTAATCCAGTTGGTTAGAAATTAGAATTGCATGGGCTACATTTTTTGAAGTTCCCAAATATGGATATGCAATACCCATCATGGCCTCTTAGATAATCATATTGTGATAAGTTTTGGTGGAGGGTCTCAACAATTATAACTGCTCTGTGTGACAGATTATGTTCTCAGTGCACTTATGCACATTGTTGGCTGAATATTTTGCAAGTAACAGTTTATGGATCAATTGTATAGTAGTAGTTTCAACTACAGCACCTCAGATAATCTTTCCTTCTTATTAGGGATAAGACTAAGTCTAGGCACTTTAATAAGGGAGAAGACTAAATCTACATACTTGGACAAAATCATAGAAGAATAATGCTGTATAATATCATTAACTAATAAGACAACGCCAATCTTTACATATTCAGCATTGAAGAGTAAATCTTTCTATATACAATAAATTGAATACCAAGCTAAGGAAGTACTTATCTCAATGATTGTTTTAGAAGGTTGATGTATTCCTATAAATGCCCTCAACGGTAACTTCCTGGCACGGATTTCCCCAAATTGTCCTCTCAAAACATCCATATGAAAAGCAACCTATCTGAAAAGAATAATGCTGTATAATATCATTAACTAATAAGACAACGCCAATCTTTACATATTCAGCATTGAAGAGTAAATCTTTCTATATACAATAAATTGAATACCAAGCTAAGGAAGTACTTATCTCAATGATTGTTTTAGAAGGTTGATGTAGTCCTATAAATGCCCTCAACGGTAACTTCCTGGCACGGTTTTCCCCAAATTGTCCTCTCAAAACATCCATATGAAAAGCAACCTATCTGAAATGACTTAGAATCTACATGCAGATCCATTGTCATGCGCAAATAAGCCTTGCATCAAATACCAGTGCCGACCATGATTCCTTGATCCACATATTGTAAGAATATTGCATGTAGACTAGTGAGCCACGCAAATCACTTTCCAACCAAGGTTGATTGTTATGGTTTCTGCAATGTCTAGAACTATCCCAAGATACCCACAACAACACACTCTAAGGTGGCGAGAGAGTCCCTCCTCACAATAACTCTCGCTCCAGGATTGATTGACTACTTAACAATGGTTGGTTGATTGTTTGAAATTGTTTACAATTACTCAATTCGGTTAATGTTTCGCCCAAAAATAAAGATAAACAACAATAACATCAAAATAGAAGCAATAATGAACACTAAGGCACAACTATTTATCCTAGGAAATGTTAATGTTTAGCCCAAACATAAAGCTAAACAACAATAAACAAAAAAAAAACAAAAAAAAAGGCACATAAAGACAACAATTTGTCCTGGGAAAACCCTCCAACCCGAGGGGGGAAACCCAACTACACCAGAAAAATATCTCTTTTAGTAAAATAATAAATGTCCAAGTACAATGCTTTCAATTGAATACAATGCTTATCGCACAAAGCAATCATATATATATTGAATTAAGAGACTATGTGAGGCTGACCGATGCACAAATTTTGATTGCAGATTTGAACACTAATGTCAATGAATTTGAATTGCTCCAGAATCTGTATAAGTTAGTACAAAAATAACAGAGATAACAAAGATGTTCTTTAACTTGAGATACTATCGATCCTTTGGTATACTTGAATTAATTGACTTCAATGCCTTGTTATGTCGGGCAGATCGAGTATACATATTACACAGAGGGGTGTGAGGAGACATGCCCATTCATCGTCATACCGGGTTAATGTTTGTTTATCATACCCGATTATAGTTAGACTTAACACAAGTCTTAAACATGTATAATTGATCATAATGAACTCGATTCATATGCAGCCTGATATTTATATAGATCGATAATGATATTTAAATCAAAGGAATCAGAATAAGTTTCGATCATGGTTGAGATGTGATCTCAAATAATCTGTGTGTGTGTTCATCGGTTCAACTGTATCGATCATATGCAGAATTACATATATTGCCATTATATATATATATGTATGTATATATAACAGTATGTACATCATACTGATATACATATATACATATGTATATATAGATCTGATCACAATCATTGTCAGACCGAAGCTACATGCTTTAACACTCCCTCTTAGCTAGGGAAGACAAAGTGCATATATATAAGTTCTCCTTATTTGAAAAGTGATATCACCTAGATAGTGATATACTTAAGAAAATAGCCTTATGATATTCTTTCCAGTTATGGTGTGTACATAGATATCAAGTCTCATGATATCTACCATAAGAGATCATGGTATATCCATAGATATTATGTCACATAAATGATAATATCCACCATGGTAAAAATGAACATACTAATCTTCTACAGATATCATGCCACATGATATCTATCAACGTATTCTTTTAACTATCATGACTTGTCCATGAATATCAAGTCACATGATATTCATCATGATAGTAATCTAATAATTATAAAGTCATCACCTTATAATATTAGAGTCAACATTTCGTTATAAAAGATTGTCACCTTTTAATAATGTACATAGGGTAGGCCCATAAGTCATAGAGTCACACATATGACAAAAGGGTTTACACTTTAAACATCTTTATTAAAAATAATACAAATTTACAAAGTTGAGACTCAATCTAATAAACTTACATTTCAACCATACCAAGTTTCTTTCTAAAATTATCAACCTTCACTTTAGGAAGAGCCTTGGTGAGAATGTCAACTGTTTGATCTCCTGTATTAATATATTTTGACTGAATAGCTCTTCTTTCCACCATGTCTTTTACGTTGTGGTAAGGGATTTTATATGCTTGGATCTATTATGAAATACCGGATTCATGGATAACTTGATACAACTTTGGTTATCATAGTGAATAATGGTAGGTTTCAAAGGCTCACAGAATAAGCTAGAAAGCAATTTTCGAAGCCACACTGCTTCTCTAGCTCCCATAGCTGTTGTAGTATACTCTGCCTCAATAGAACTCTGAGCAACTGAAGCTTACTTTCTGCAGATTTATGAGATCATAGCTGATCCTAAGCTGAAAAATAATCCTGATGTGCTCTTCCAGTCTTTTACACTTCCGACCCAATCAGAATTAGTATATCCATGTAACTCCAAGCTGGTATTCTCATATTTAAGTTCATACCCAATAGTGCCTTGAAGGTACCTTAATATATGCTTCAAAGCAACAAGATGTATTTCACGAGGTTTACACATGAACTGACTTAATGCATTCATAGCATAGCAAATTTCAAGTCGAGTATTCACAAGATACATCAGAGACCCAATTATCTATCTGTATAAAGTGGGATCAACTATTCTGGATTCAACACTTGCTTCCTTTAGCTTATGTAAGTTGGTCTCCATAGGTGTTGACATAGGTCGGCAGTTCCACATTCCAAATCTTTTCAGAATATCAATAGTATACTTCTTTTGATGTAGAAAGATATTCCTAGACTTCTGACGAACTTCCAATCCAAGGAAGTAATGAAGAATCCTTAAGTCCTTCATGTCAAATTTAGAAGTCAAATCTTTCTTACACTGATTAATAAGATGGTCTTCTCCTATAATCAGAAGGCCATCAACATAAAGAATTAGAATCAACATATCACCTTTAGTTACTTTAAAGTAAAGATTTGGATCAACGTCATTCTTGGTGAATCCAAGACTTGGAGGATATTTATCAATCCTTTCATACTAGGCTCAGGGAGTCTGTTTGAGTCCATATAGAGACTTTTTCAATTTACATACATAGGAGGCAACATCATGAGTCACAAATCCTTCTGGTTGTTCCAAGTATACTTCTTCAATTGCTCCATTTAGAAAACCAATTTTTACATCCATTTGATGAATTTTCCAACCTTTAGCTGCTGCAATGGCTATTACAATTCTAACTGAGATATACCTGGCAACTGGTGCAAAAGTTTCTTCAAAGTCAATTCCTTTCTTTTGAGAGAATCTTCTAGTCAGAAAACGAGCTTTATGTTTTTCAATGCTACCATCTGCAACATACTTAACTTTGAAGAGCCATTTGGATGAAACAACAAATTTTCCTTTAGGTTTAGGAACTATATCCCAAACATCATTTTTTTAGTATGGACTGATACTCTTCCACCATTGCATCTTTCCAAACTTGATTTTTAAGTGCTTTTGAAGCATTAGAAGGTTTAGAGTTTGGAATCTTACACATGAATGCATTGTATGTTAATTTTCAAGGTCTTTTGCTTTCCCTAAATGTCCTTGAAGCTGCTGCAAATTCATATCCTTCCTCTATAATTTTCCTTGCCCAAAGTGGCCTTTTAGAAATATCATCAAGACTCTCTTCTTGAGTCTCTGGAAGGATCTCATTTTCATTTGAAGTCTCTTCAGGGTACTCCCTATGACTCTCAGGAGTAGGAGCCTCTTCTAGGGAACATGATAAGTCATCTGTATCTAGTTCATCTGAAATTTTGGCTTGTTTGAAAGCAATATCTTCTTCAAAGATGACATCTTTGCTGAGTTCTATTTGTTTTTGTCCAAGTATGTAGATTTTGTACCCTTTTACTGTTTCACTAAAACCAATAAGAATTCCTTTTCTTCTAGTAGGTTCTAATTTTGTCCTTTTCTCCTTAGGTACATGAACATACATAGGACATCCAAATATCCTTAAGTGGCTAATATCAGGTTTCATTCCTGAAAATGCTTCTTCAGGAGTTTTGTTGTTCAAATGTGAGTGAGGACATCTATTCTTAATATAGACTATTGTATTAGATGCTTCAGCCCAAAATGACATGCTCAAGTTTTGATCATATATCAAAGCCCTAGCAGCTTCTACATTGGTTTTATTTTTCCTTTCAACAACTCCATTTTGTTGAAGATTGTAGGGAATTGTAAACTCCCTCTTAATCTCAACAAGTTTGCATAATTCTTTAAATATTTTAGAATTGTATTCTTTCCCATTATCTGTTCTTAGAATTTTAATTTTTTTTAAATTTAGAAAGAATCTCTTTAGATTCTTTGCACTTAAGGAAGTATATCCATGTCTTCTTTGAAAAATCAACAAATATCACATAGTACAAGAACCCTCCTATAGATGGCGTAGACATGGGTCCACATAGGTCGGAGTGCACTAGTTCTAACACATCTTTAGTTTTGCTCAAACTATGAAGAAATGACTTTTTAGTGTTTTTCCCCAAAGCACAACCTTTGCAAGTTTCATTGTGAATTTGACTTAATTTGGGCATTCTAGTTACCAACTTCTTCATAGATGTTAGAGCACGAAAGTTGATATGACCTAATCTTCTATGCTAGATTTCATTTGACTCTGAAGTCTCATGAACAAGTGCAAGATTTGTCTTAACGCAAAGCTCATATAATAGTACTTCTATTGTTTGAGCCTTCTTTATAGTTGAATTCTTAGCCCATGCTAGCACTTTGCCTTCCATGAAAGTAATTCTATAACCATCATCTTCAAGTGCTGGTATAGATATTAAATTCCTTTTAATACCTGGTACATATAGAACTCCAAAAAGCTGAATGGATTTTCCAGATTTTAATTTGATAGTGCAAGTCCCAATTCCTTTTACAGAATGTGCAGAATCATCCCCAATTGTAAGTTCTTCATCTGTTTCTATTTGCATGCTTTCTAGGTTATCTTGATATCCAGTGATGTGTCTTGAAGATCCACTGTCAATTATCCAAGTGTTGGACTTGGTTGATGTTTGATTAGACAAGGCTGAGTAGAAGGCATATTGTTCAAAATCTTGACCTTTGATTGGTTTATCAGTTTTGACAAATGATGCTTGAAGTTTTCGTTGATCAGGATAATTTAGTGCATAATGTCCATATTGATCACATCTGAAACATTGAATTTTGGACAAGTCTTTCTTTTGTTTTGACTGTCCTTTTTCGTGAAAGTTTCTTTTCCTTTTGGTGCTCTTCTTCTTACCCTTCTTATGAGAGTTGGTGTTGAGAACATGAATGTCTTCATCTAAGGTTTTATGTTTTCCTTTAATCATTAATCTCGACTCTTCTTGAAGACAATCAGATCTTAATCTATCTAGTTTTGGGATTTTAGATCTTGCACTTATACCTTGTACAAAGGACTCCCAAGAATTTGGTAGTCCTCCTAACACTATTAGGGATAATTCTTGGTTGTCAATCTCATAACTGACTGCAAATAATTGATCTCTCAATTCTGTGATTCTCACGAAGAAGGCATTTACTGTTTCTCCTTTATTCATGTTGATATTATTCATTTGTTTTTTAAGAGCAGGTTTTCTACCAGAGTTATTTACTATGAATGCATTTTCAGGAGCTTTAAACATGTGATATGCTGTTGCATGTTTTGCCACAATAGGCACTATGTGATCTCGAACGACATCCACGATTATCTTCATGGCCTTCTCATTATTTTCGATCCATAGAGTTTTCTCTGGATCATCTTTAGGTTCTTCCTTTTCTTCTTTTACAAAGGAATCTAATTTGTTCTCTTTTAATAGCATCATTATACAAAGTTTCCAGGATTCGAAGTTATCAGCACTTGTAAGGTGGTGTTTGAATTTTAACATGTTTGTCATCTTGAAGAGTAATGAGAGTCTGCAACTTAATGTGAAATCTGATCCCTTTAAATTTAATGAGATCTCTCCTTAACAAGGCTCTGATACCATGTAAAGTTTCTTACCAGATTTCAATGTGAGGTTGACTGATGCACAATTTTGATTGCAGATTTGAACACTGATGTCAATGAATTTGAATTGTTCCAGAATCTGTATAAGTTAGTACAAAAATAACAGAGATAACAAAGATGTTCTTTAACTTGAGATGCTAGCGATCCTTTGATCTACTTGCATTAATTGATTTCGATGCCTTGTTATGTCGGGCAGATCGAGTACACATATTACACGGAGGGGTGTGAGGGTGAATGGGCATGTCTCCAAATTCACCGTCATACCGGTTCAATGTTTGTTTATCATACCTGATTACAGTGATACTTAACACAAGTCTTAAACATGTATAACTGATCATAATGAACTCGATTCATATGCAACCTGATATTTATATAGATCGAAAATGATCTTTATTTCAAAGGAATCAGAATAAGTTTCAATCATGGCTGAATGTGATCTCAGAAAATATATATATGTTCATCGGTTCAACTGTATCAATCATATGCAGAATTACATATACTGCCATTATATATATATATATATATATATATATATATATAACAGTATGTACATCATACTGGTATACATATATACATATGTATATATAGATCTGATCACAGTCATTGTCAGACCGAAGCTACATGCTTTAACAATATCATAACTAAAGGTCTTTTCATTTACCAAATGCGAGTCTCTTCATATTTCTAAATGCATGTCACTTGTCCCTTCGTATAATAAAATGTTAGATATTTAGAGTGGGACACCTAGCACATCTTGGATGACATGTCGTGCTCACTTGGAAATATCATCATAAATATCTTGTTTAGCTGCTGATGCAATACAAAGGCATTTTCTCAATTTCAACATATAGCAATATCAGAGATAAAGATCTCTTGCAACTATAATCTTCAACATTCCCTCTTAGCAACAAAGATATCTTTAGTATGGTAGGTACACCTAGCTGCAACCAAAAATGTCAATAACTGGAGGGAACTCTGCTATTAACTCTGAAACTATCTGTGTTGGTAATGAATTCTTTACGTAGAATTCTAAGCACCACTCTTAATACCCAAAAGTGTGTGGAAAGGAGAACCTCTTTCAGTTTATCACCAGTATTTGGCTCATCAAAGGCAATGTGAGATCTCGACCCTCTCAGCTTGATGACAGTGTTCATCATGAGGACCCTACAGAATCCAACAATGAGAATGCACTATTTATAAGAAAATATAAGCCTTTGATTTTAGTCATCTGGGGGAATGCAATCGGTTAGGCTACCAGCATAGATGCAGGGCTGCAGACAAACTCAAAGGGTCATGTGGGTGATTCTTAGGCTTCCAACACCGAATCAAAGGACACGGGCTAACTCTCACTCGAAATATGGAATATACCAGACAAATAATAAAAGCTAAGGGACATTCAGACTGGACAAAACCTTGCAACTAGGATATTAGAGAAGGAAGAGAATCAAAATAGGACAGTAAGGAGGTGCTGCAATGGAACATAAAAGAAGGATCTTAAACAAATGTAATACCAAAAATTGAGAAAAATGGCAAAGATATATATATATATATATATATATATATATTTATGAGAGTGAATACAAGCATGAATACCATTCTGAAGGTCTGCAGAAGAGAATCTAAAATAAAGTGACGGGAGGGTTAGTATTCCCCAAAGATTAAAGCCAACAGCAGAAAACCACCCAGATTAAAATACCAGAGGGTAATCCTTGATCAAGATTAATTCAACAATATTTCAATCAAATTCTAAGGATAATTTTGCAAAAAGCCTTAGCCATTTGCTAGTAGACAACTAGCATATCACTTTTATATTATATTAACTGGTCCTAGAACAGAGCTATACAAAGGATCAAAAAACCAAAAGTCTTCAGAGTCTGTAGTTTTAGACCAGCATTACCATAGAACCATCCTAGTTAAAGATGAAAGAAGCGATAATGCTTTTAACAGAAGTCCTAATATTCCCCTCTTGCCACCTGTCTATAGTCCTACTCAAACCATATTAGAGACATTTACATACATTTTATATAAAGCATTTTCAAAAAGACATCCACCTAGGGAATTGCCCATTTAATGCACTGCAATACCCTTGCCTTTCCCTTTGACAACCATCCTTCTAGTGCTGGGGCCTTCGTCTGCCTTCCACTTGCTCAAACTCATCTGTTTGTCTTCCTCCAGAATCACCACATCCTCGTCCTCTTCCTCATCACTTTCATCCAGCGCTATGCAAGAGATGTTAGCCCATTCCATTACTTTCTCAAAACCCTCTATGCCTTCTTCCTTCAAATAGAGAGCAAACCAGTTCCAACAAGAAGGCCTCTTGACATGAATTCTGATAACAGAGCTGTCTGCGAGTGCTTCCCAATTTTTGACCCACAAATGGGGTATTTAGGAATGGCCCTACCATCAATATCAATCTTGTCGTAATTCCTAGCTTTCACAATCATCAGTCCCTAGTCGATATTTCTCAGAACCACATCAATGTCAACCAAAATGGTTTTCTTGAAAACAATCTCACACAAATCCTTTACTAAGGGCTTTTTTCCATTTGAAAAACATAGCAACAACTAAGAACATTGCTGCTATGTCCGAATTTACACTCGTCCTATCAATATTTTCAAGATATGCTGTTCCAAGAACTTTTTTAATAGCATCCACAACAAGAGAGTGTGGCAAGGTTAAAATACCTCTGAGATGATCATCTTTGACAATATCCGAGACCTCCGTTTGCCTCTTTTTCCCCTTCAATTTCACTGGAGTATCCATTATGCTTCCGCAACGCTTCCTGGTTTAATCTTTCACCTCTGCTTGACTGAAATTGTTGGGAAGCCCAACATCCCTTAACTTTACTTTAAAGTACTTCCTCGCAGCCCGAGCATTGAAGTGATGATGACCCATAAATGCTGTGTTAATGTATAGATTATTAAAGAGTTATTGATAACTTATATTCATATTTAATATATATATGTATTCGTGTATATATATATATATATATATATATATATATATATATATATATATATATATATATATATATATATATACTATGTTGAATTAAGTTATGGATTCCTATCAAACTTCATATAATACCAAAGCAATATATATTAAGCGGCAAAGAAATATATATCAACCGGTGGTTATAAAGTCATTTATCGACTTAGTCTTATTAAATAATGCTGGTCAGTCACGCGGATAGACGTGACTCAAATATGAGTCATGACTATCGGTCGTGACTCTTGTATTACAGGAGTCTGCTGTATTTATATCTTCTCCTGTCCTGTTTCAGCTGCACGGTGAACACATACATATACAAGTCTTCTAAGTTCAGCAGAGCAGATATTATTCCTTCTCATCCCTTCAATATATTTTGCAGAGTACAGAGTCTTCATATAATTCCAGTTTATATCACTGTCAATAATACTAGTATAAAATCTGATACTTTAACATGGTATCAGAGCAGGCTTATTATTAAATAAACAGAGAGCAATCCTGATATCAGATTTTAAACAAATATTATTTGGAAAAAATAAAAATGGTGAATGGCATGAGGCTGTAGGACAGATTAGAAGGGGATTTAGATTTTGTAGGTTGGAAGCTTCGACTGAAACTCTTACTAAAAGAACATGGCCTAAATAAATTTATTGAAAAATCTGATTCATCACCTAAGGGAAATGATGAAAAATGGGAGAGTGACAACAACAAAGCTACGAAATTATTGTGGATGGTGTTAAAACTCATCTACTCCCTGTAATTGCAGAACTGGACACTGCATATGAGATGTACAATGCTCTTGAAAATATGTTTGAGATTAACAATGTTGTTTGGATTATTACATTAAAAGACAAATTGTCAAATATTAAAATGAATAAAGGAGAGAAATTTTTTTCTTACTTCATAAGAATAACTGAACTTTGAAATCAACTCTGTGAAGATCCTTACCACAAGGTCTCTGGAGACAATACTAAACTATGGAGATTCCTTCTATTTTCTATAATTTACTTGTCAATCATATGAGGAGGAAAAAATGTAATTTTTAAGACAACCAATTCAATGATAAGTGGTAATACCAACAGTATAGATTTATAACAGAATAGCTAACTCCTTTCAGTAATAATAAATCTGATACACACCAATCAGTTGTGAAGAGTAAATGAAAATATTCAAGAAATGTCAAAACCTGGAGTTCGACCAATATTTTTTGAATTCCGCTCCCGGTCCACCAATTGCTATGGCTCTGTGCAAACACTTTCTTCTGTCATCTGAAGTTCGAGCTAGCCCTACTGTCGGCGGTTTTCTTGCTGGGTCGAATTTGCGTCTCAAATTGATCCCTACTCGTTCAAAGGAAGGTTGCCCAAAGTTTTGTCTTGGTCGGTTTCCAATCTAACCCGAGTTTCTGCACACGCTATCATTCTCGCAATTTTCTTCAAAGGTTTTTCCAAACTTCGTGCAAGCGACAGTAATGGCCGCGGGTGTTTGAAAAAATATCGCCGAAATTAAAAAAATATACTTCTGCCCGTCGTTATTTCTATATCTTCATTTCGTGGGTTTTTACCATTCGGATTTGTAACTCCAATATAATTTCCCCTTCCGACCTGCCCTTGCGATTTGCTCGGCTAAGCACAAATCGACCCTTCTTGGATTGAGCCTGTTTGAATTCGGCTAAGACTGGGTAATGTTCCCAACTGGCCTGGAGAATTTACCAATGCGCCATTATTTGTTTCCCTTCAAATTCCTCCAATCTTGCCACAGTTTATTTCCTTCTGACTGACCCTTTAGTGATCAACAAATTGCATAAATTGGCCTTAGGCCACAGATCTCTGTCCAGGTGAAATGACTGTGATATCACTTCCCGTTTGCAATAATTCGGGCGATATTCCACACCCTCAAAATTGCTTATCAATGGGAGTTTTCGTTCCCAAAGATAATCTGAGAATTTGCAGACCTAATGACTACAAATTGCTCCAAGAAGAATTAAAGTCGAATCCACAAAACTGCCCTCCCTTGGGTGCCTCTTGTCCTCTATTTATTTACTTTTTTGAGAAGTTGCTGGAAGCTTCCAGATTAACTTATTATAATAACTTATTATTATTAATTAATTTTATAAAATTAAATAAATAACTTTATAAAGTTATACAAGAATGTAATCATCTGTCAACAGAATGACTCTCTTTCCAAATCACTTGCCTACGAGAGTTAATGATAGGCAAATCCCCGGTGAAAATTATGTCATGACTACAAATTGCTCCAAGAAGAATTAAAGTCGAATCCACAAAACTGCCCTCCCTTGGGTGCCTCTTGTCCTCTATTTATTTACTTTTTTGAGAAGTCACTGGAAGCTTCCAGAACAACTTATTATAATAACTTATTATTAATTAACTTTATAAAATTAAATAAATAACTTTATAAAGTTAAAGTACAAGAATGTAATCATCTGTCAACAGAATGACTCTCTTTCCAAATCACTTGCCTACGAGAGTCAATGATAGGCAAATCCTCGGTGAAAATTATGTCACTAGAAAGGGGACATGACAGTCTGCCCTTCCTAAAATTGCTTGTCCTCAAGCAATCTCAAAGCTGGATGCTGCAAAACTGTTTCATTTTCCCAAGTGGCATCTTCAACTGGAAGATCTTTCCATTTAACCAAATACTCTCTGATTACCCTTCTGCGGAGCTGTTTTTCCCTACTTTCCAAAATGAATTCCGGCACTAAGATCAGTTTTCCTTCATCATCCAAAGGGGGTAATACTGTAGAAGGTACCACATTCTGTCCCAGGGCCTTTTTGAGGCGTGACACATGGAACACATTATACACTTTGCTATCTGCTGGAAGCTCAAGCTCATAAGCTAATTCCCCTATTCGTCTGGTGATCTTGAAAGGCCCATAATATCTAGGCTTAAGCTTTTCTGACCCACTTCTTTTAAGAGTGGATTGCCGAAAGGGTTGAAGCATGAGGTAAACCATGTCACCAACCTCAAAGCTTCGCTCAATCCTTTTTTGATCTGCATATTGCTTATATTGATTATGTGCTCAAGCGATATTATCCCGAAGAGTTCTAATAATGTCTTTACTCTCTTGAATCAAATCCCCGGCATGTGGAACCCGGACATTCCCCATCAACAAATCAGTAAAGCTTGGTGCATCATACCCATATAATGCTCGGAAAGGTGTCATCTGAATTGACATGTGAAAAGTGGTATTGTAACAATATTCACACAAATAAATCCATCTTACCCATGCCTTCTGCTGATCAGCCACGTAATTCCTCAAGTAGCCTTCCACCCACTTGTTTACTATCTTCGTCTGTCCATCAGTTTGTGGGTGATAACTAGTACTGGGTGTGAGCTCAATGCCATATAATCGAAACACCTCCTTCCAGAAATGACTCAAAAATCTGCTATCCCTGTCACTGACAATATTACAGGGTATCCCATGTAATCTGAGAACTTCTCTGAAGAATACCTTAGCTACCTATACTGCTGTATAAGTTGTGGTGATGGGAAAGAAGTGGGCATATTTCGTGAGTCTATCCACCACCACATAAATACAAGCGCATCCCTGAGCCTTGGGCAATCTTGTAATGAAATCCATGTATATGCATTCCCACTTCTGTCTCGGAATGGGAAGTGGCTGTAAGAGTCCTGCTGGAAAGGTGTGCTCCTGTTTATTCTGTTGACAAACGGAACACTCACGAACATACTGCAGCACATCCTTCTTGAGTCCTTTCCATGTAAATCGTTCCTGCACCTGTCTATAGGTTTTAAAGTACCCAGGATGACCAGCTATGGGTGAATCATGAAGAGCCTGCATAATAGACCGTTTCACCTTCGATCCTAGGACTAAAAAGATCCTACTCTTGTAAATGATCAAGTCATCCACAAGTGAATACTTGGTATCAACAATTGTTCCATCAATTATCCCAGATGCCCAAGAGTCTTTAGCATACTCTGCAATAATCAAATGCTTCCAATCCTCAGAGATCTCAATCATCGTACTAAGACGCGGCCTGCGTGACAAGGCGTCTGCTACCACATTCTGAGTGCCCTTAACATATGATATATCAAAGTCATATGCCTGTAGCTTACTCACCCATTTCTGCTGTCTATCATTGAGATCTCTCTGCCCAAGGAAATGTCTCAAACTGTTGTGGTCAATTTTTATATAAAACTTACCACCTACTAAATACTGCCTGAACTTAGCTAATGCATGCATGATAGCTAACATCTCCTTGTCATAAATGCTGAATGTTCTCTCTGACCCACGGAGTTTCCTGCTCTCATATGCAATAGGGTGTTTGTCCTGCATCAAAACAGCCCCAATACCATCTCCTGAGGCATCACACTAAAGTTCAAATGGCTTCGAAAAATCGGGCAATGCTAGTACCGGGCATGAAGTCATGATCTCTTTAAATTTGTCAAAACAAGCCTGTGCCTTTGCTGTCCAAACAAAAGCTCCCTTTTTGAGCAAATCTATCATAGGAGCCGCATGTCGCGAATATCCGCAAACAAATCTGCGATAGAAGCCACATAAACCAAGGAATCCTCTCAGTTGGGTCAGGTTCTCAGGAATAGGCCACTCCACAATAGCACGGATCTTATCAGGATCCGTCCGTACTCCTTCTCTACTGATAATATGACCTAAGTATAATAATTCAGTCATACCCAGATCACATTTGGACTCTTTGGCATACAAGGACTCTGCTTGCAAGGTATTCAATACTGTCTCTAAATGCTCCGTATGCTCACGCCATGTTCGACTATATACCAAGATATCGTCAAAGAAAACCAACACAAATTTCCTCAGCTGATGATGGAAGACCTTATTCATGGTGGATTGGAAAGTAGCTGGTGCATTGGTCAACCTGAATGGCATCACTACAAACTCAAAGTGTCCACAATGACATCTGAAGGCAGTCTTCTCTATGTCTTGTTCTCTGACTCTAATCTGGTGGTAACTCGATCTCAAGTCTATCTTACTGAAGTAGCATGCCCCATGTAGTTCATCTATTAGCTCATCAATCTGTAGAATAGGATATCTATTCTTAATGGTCTTCTTATTCAACATTCTGTAATCAATGCACATCCGTAGAGAACCATCTTTCTTTTTTACCAAAACTACTGAAGAAGCAAAAGGAGACTTACTAGGTCTAATGTGTCCCATTGCAAGAAGCTCCTTGATGGTTTTTTCTATTTCGTCTTTGAGCCTCTTTGGATGTTTGTAGGGAGTGATCATAACTGGTTTAGCACCTTCTTCTAATTCGATGATGTGTTCAATCCCTCTATCAGGTGGTGTTCCAGGTGGAATATCGCTGAATACCTTATTATACTTTTCCCTCAATATCTGGATGTCTGGATGGCATTCCGTCTTTTGTTGTTCCTCCTTTGTAGGCATGAGAGTACACACGGTTGCCCATTCAATATCGTTATGCCTTACCAACCTTTCCAATCTTCTAAGAGAAATAGTTCGGATATCACTATTCCTGATAGCTCTTAATACATGCTGCTTCCCATCTACCTCAAACTTGATCTCCATGTCCTTGAGACGGAAAATAACTTCGCCCAATAAACGTAACCATGCCATACCCAAAACGATATCCAAGTCGCCCATATTGACCACATGGTAATCTGCTTTGAACTCATAATTATTCAGGCGTAAGGGCATGTCTCTAACCATCCTGTTACACTTAAGAGTGTAACCATTAGCAACCTGTACTCGGAGACCCTCAAACTCCTCTGTTTTGATTCCACGGCGCTCAACCAATCGTGCATCAATGAAGTTGTGTGTGGCACCTGTATCCACCAATGTGATCACCTTCTGTCCTGCTAGAACACCACGTAACCTAAAAGATCCCTCCTACTGAATACTAGACAAATGCCCCTGCTGTCAATGTAGCTCAATTTCTTCCTTTTGTTCTGAATTTCCTGCTTCTCCTTCAGGTTCTGAACTACTGTGATCATCCTCATTTGCTGCGCTGTCGGAATCTGACCCTTCGTAATATGCCCACATAACTCTGTTGGCCTTTCCTTTAGGTCTCAGAGGACAATCATGGTCCTTGTCATATGGGCCTTTGCAATAGAAGCATAGTTTCTTTCGGCGCAAATCATTTAATGCTTCAGCATCCAAGGGTGATTTTCCTTTGGTTTCAATACTCTTCCCTTTATTCTTATCAAACTTCTTATTGTCTCTGAAAAAAGTAGTACTCTTGGAAGTGAACCTACTAGAAGATGTCGTTAGCTCCATACTTCGTGCTTTCCTCATGGCCTCCTGAAGTGTTGGGGGATCAAATGCTTTAATCCACCCCTTAAGGGGTTTGGACAATCCCTCTGTGAATAGGATAACCAACCGTCTCTCAGATACATCCTGTACCATAACTGACAACCTCTGAAATTCACTAATATAAACCTCCAAATGGCCCGACTGTCTTAACTGAGCGAGGTCACGAAAATAAATTTCCGGATCCTTTTTATCAAAACGTTCAACCAACCTATCCACAAAGTCCTGGTAAGATGTCACTTGGTTGTGTTGCAACGTAACCATCCCGTGTGACCACCAATCATGAGCTGCTCCTTCCAAATGCAAGGTGGCATATGTGATGGCATCTATCTCTGACATAGGCCTCAATGCCAGGAATGTATCCAACTTATGAACCCAAGCCTGTGCTGTCATCTGACCACTACCATCGAAAGATGGTAAAGTGAGTTTGCTAACAGCTCGCTGCAACTCACTATCATGACCTTCTCTTGACCTCCTATTCTGTCGGCTGCTCCTCATATGCTCTCTCCTTTGGTTCAGATAACGATCAAAGTTCAATAGTTCACGCACATGGGGGGGTAATGCTCGCCATTCAGTAGTAGCAGCTCTGAGATCATCTTGAAAATCATCTGGCAATTCGTCTTTGCCTATCTCCTGAGCCTCCTCCCTTAGGAAAGTGGGACGAGTAGGCCTATTTGCTGTCCATGATCTGCGCCTAGGAGCACCCTGTGAGCCTGCCACACTTCTATTATCATGATTAGGTGTACCTCTACCTTGTTCCTGAATTCTGGGCTGAACAACTCTCTCCATTATGGTAGTCAAAGCTTGTAGTGACTGAGCTATTTCCTGCTGTCCGGTACTCATGATTCTGTAAAACTCTCTGGTTTCATCGTCATCAACTCTGGGAAATCTAGGTGGACTCTGTAACTGTCTTTCACCCATATTTCTGCCCTTAAGTATTGTTCTCCTGCGAATATAATGTCTGGAATATGGTTGCATAAAATGTTCTACCCAACAGGATGGCAGGAATACTGCTCTGATACCACTGTGAAGATCCTTACCACAAGGTCTCTCTGGAGACAATACTAAACTATGGAGATTCCTTCTATTTTCTATAATTTAGTTGTCAATCATATGAGGAGAAAAAAATGTAATTTTTAAGACAACCAATTCAATGATAAGTGGTAATACCAACATTATAGATTTATAACAGAATAGCTAACTCCTTTCAGTAATAATAAATCTGATACACACCAATCAGTTGTGAAGAGTAAATGAAAATATTCAAGAAATGTCAAAACCTGGAGTTCGACCAATATTTTTTGAATTCCGCTCCCGGTCCATCAATTGCTATGGCTCTGTGCAAACACTTTCTTCTGTCATCTGAAGTTCGAGCTAGCCCTACTGTCGGCGGTTTTCTTGTTGGGTCGAATTTGCGTCTCAGATTGATCCCTACTCGTTCAAAGGAAGGTCGCCCAAAGTTTTGTCTTGGTCGGTTCCCAATCTAACCCGAGTTTCTGCACACGCTATCATTCCCGCGATTTTCTTCAGAGGTTTTTCCAGACTTTGTGCAAGTGACAGTAATGGCCGCAGGTGTTTGAAAAAATATCGCTGAAATTAAAAAAATATACTTCTGCCCGTCGTTATTTCTATATCTTCATTTCGTGGGTTTTTACCATTCGGATTTGTAACTCCAATATAATTTCCCCTTCCAACCTGCCCTTGCGATTTGCTCAGCTAAGCATAAATCGACCCTTCTTGGACTGAGCCTGTCTGAATTCGGCTAAGACTGGGTAATGTTCCCAACTGGCCTGGAGAATTTACCAATGCACCATTATTTGTTTCCCTTCAAATTCCTCCAATCCTGCCATAGTTTATTTCCTTTTGACTGACCCTTCAGTGATCAACAAATTGCATAAATTGGCCTTAGGCCATAGATCTCTGTCCAGGTGAAATGACTGTGATATCACTTCCCGTTTGCAATAATTCGGGCGATATTCCACACCTTCAAAATTGCTTATCAATGGGAGTTTTCGTTCCCAAAGATAATTTGAGAATTTGCAGACCAAATGACTACAAATTGCTCCAAGAAGAATTAAAGTCGAATCCACAAAACTGCCCTCCCCTGGGTGCCTCTTGTCCTCTATTTATTTACTTTTTTGAGAAGTCGCTGGAAGCTTCCAGAACAACTTATTATAATAACTTATTATTATTAATTAACTTTATAAAATTAAATAAATAACTTTATAAAGTTAAAGTACAAGAATGTAATCATCTGTCAACATAATGACTCTCTTTCCAAATCACTTGCCTACGAGAGTCAATGATAGGCAAATCCCCGGTGAAAATTATGTCACTAGAAAGGGGACATGACAAACTCTCATCCATAGGACACATCTGTGATGGAAAGGAGTTAACAATAATGGCTCTTAAAGGTCTTCCATCATCTTGGGATAAGTTTAGACAAGGGGTATGCTCTTGGTCAAAACTACTTAAATTTGAAAGACTTAAAGCTGATTGTATACAAGAAGAGTGTATGCAAATAGCTCGAGGTCAAACTGCTTCCTCTTCCAAAGGAGATTTACAAGTTCTTTCAACTCAAGTAAATAAGAAGAAAAGAAAATTCAAGGGAAAAAGGAAGCCACCAAATTTCTCCAAAATGCAATGTTATAGGTGTGATAAAATTGGACATCCAGCATCTAGATGCCCTGATAGAGTTAAGCCTTAAGCTACTTTTGCAACCACTCAAAACTCTAAAGAAAATTTTGAACACAATGCCTTCTATTCAGCACTCTCCAGTGAAGCATCAAACAGATCAAGTACATGGGTAATTGATAGCGGAGCCTCTCGACATATCATAGGTTTTAAAGGACAGCTGGAATCTTTACAAGAAGACTATGTCGATGAAGTAACCATTGGAGATGATACAAACTAACCTGTAATGGGAATAGGAACATGTACTATTCATCTAAAAGCAAGGAAAACAATTGAACTTACTAAGGTACTATATGTACCTGGCATAAAAAGGAACTTGCTTTCTATCTCTGCTCTTGAAGGTGAAGGACTTAGAATTACATTTATAGAAGGAAAGGTCTTAGCTTGGCCTAAGAATTCCAACATTAAAAATGCATACAAAATTGGCTCTAGACATGGATGTCTTTATCAGATTAACTCTGTCTCTCATTCAGCTCTAATTCATGACTCCTTCAAAGCAAATGAAATTTGGCATAGAAGATTAGGTCATCTTCATTTTCGAGGATTATCTTCTATAGGAAAAATGGTAACAGGTATACCTAAACTTAATCCATATCATGAAGGAACTTGTAAAGGTGTGCCCTAGGGAAGAATATCAAAACTACATTCCATAATAGTCAAACCAAATCCAAAGATATTCTAGAACTTATCTATTCAGACTTATGTGGCCATATGTTAGTTCCATCTCTAGGAGGTTCTCTATACTACATCATATTTGTCGATGATTTCTCTAGAAAGACATGGATCTATTTTCTTAAAAGTAAAGAATCTGAGGAAATGCTGACCAAATTTAAAGAGTTTAAAGCCCTTGTAGAAAACCTTTCTGGAAATAAAATAAAAGTATTAAGAATAGACAGTGGTAAAGAATACATTTATGATATATTTATAGATTATTGTAAAACTGTTGGGATCAAGAGGGAGTGTTCTGTTCCTTATAATCCCCAACAAAATGGAATAGTTGAGAGAAAGAATAGATCTATAGTTCATTCTGTTAAAGCAATGCTTCATGATCAAAATCTTGAAACCTTTCTTTGGGGTGAAGCTTCAAACATTGTTGGTTACCTTCAAAATAGGTGTCCCCACTCTTATCTTGAATTTAAGATCCCTGAAGAGGTATTTACTGAAAAGAAACCTGATCTTAAACACTTAAGAATTTTTGGTTGTCCTGTCTATGTACATATTCCTAAAGAAAAGAGAACCAAACTAGAACCTTCAGGAAAGAAAGGAATCTTTGTAGGTTATAGTGAAACTTCAAAAGCATATCGCATCTATATCCCTAGACAAGGAATATTGAACTAAGTCGAGATGTAATATTTGATGAAGATATGGCCTACAAAAGATCTAAAGATGAATCAAATTCAGAAGAAACTCTAAAAGAACAAAACTCTGAAAATGAGAGGGAGTCTCTAATGGAGGAAGATAAATCAATTGAACCCATGGACATTACTCACACCTCCGAGGAAAAGAAAAGACCTCTATGGGCTAGAAAGTTAATTGAAGAAAACAATTCCATTCCTTCAGATTTCATTAGGGAGAGGAAACGTCCTAATATATACTCAAATTACATTGCATTAATGAGTGAAATCTCCAAATCTGAACCATCTAATGTAAAAGAAGCTATTAAACATCAACATTGGAAAGATGCCATGACAGAAGAATATAACTCCATACTTAAAAATGATGTTTGGGATATTGTTCCTAGACCCAAAAATAAATCAATTGTCTCCTCAAAATGGCTATTTAAAATTAAACATGCTGCAGATGGAAGCATTGACAAGTACAAGGCAAGGTTTGTTGCTAGAGGATTTTCCCAAAAGGAAGGAATAGACTATGAGGAAACTTTTGCTTCAGTAGCCAGATATACCTCAGTCAGAACTGTTTTAGCCATTGCTGCATCCAAGGGATGGAAAATTCATCAAATGGATGTAAAGACTGCATTTTTGAATGGTGTCATAAAAGAGGAAGTTTATCTTGAACAACTAGAAGGATTTGAAGTTCACAATAAACAATCACATGTATGCAAATTGAAAAAGTCATGATATGGATTGAAACAAGCTCCCCGAGCTTGGTATGAATGGATAGATCAGCATCTAACTAAACTTGACTTCTCTAAAAACATTGCATATCCAAATTTATATTACAAAGTAATACAGGGGGATATGTTAATCATGGTTTTATATGTTGATGATCTTTTGATTACAAGAGAAGATTGTCTACTCGAAAAATTAAACAAGATCTCATATCTGAATTTGAAATGAAAGATCTAGGAATACTACACTATTTCTTGGGACTAGAAGTATGGCAACATTCAAAGGGAATCTTCCTAAATCAAGGCACTCTAGATCTACTTATCAAATTTGGCATGTTGGATTGCAAGGCAGTGAAAACTCCTATGGAAACAAACCTTCTGAAACTAAAAGGAGCAACTAAAGATTCTGAAAGTGTTGATCCTACTCTATATTGACAGATAATTGGTTCCCTAATGTATTTGGTGAACACAAGACCTGACATTTGTTATTTGTAAATGTTCTCAATTAGGTCATGTGCAAACCTAAACAAACTCATTTAGTAGCAGCAAAACACATTCTCAGGTATCTCAGTGGTACTATTGGATATGGTCTCAAATACACTAAAACTGAATTAAATTTAAAGGGATATACAGATTCAGATTGGGTAGGAAATTTAGAAAATCGTAAGAGCACTTCTAGATGTTGTTTTACTTTGGGCTCAACAATGATATCTTGGTTTAGTTGGAAACAGTCTTCAGTAGCACAGAGTTCTACAGAAGCCGAGTACATAGCTGCATCCATGGGAGCAAGAGACGTTGTATGGTTTTGGATTATTTGGGAAGCTACTTCCACCTACTACTATTTATTGTGATAATTAGAGCTGCATCAAGCTATCTCTTAAGCTTGTGTTTCACAATAGATCAAAGCACATCGAGATACCTTACCACTATGTTTGAGACATGGTTGAGAAGAATGTAATCAAGTTGGAATATATTAGTACAGAGGATCAAATTGCAGACACTCTTACCAAACCACTTGCTAAAACTAAAGTGGAACATTTTCGCAAAGAACTTGGTATGATTGTAAAATCTGAGGACATGTCTCAGAGAAATTTATTATTGTACATTTTTTTAATATATTATAAACAAAACTTGTGTTAATTTTTAAGAAGTGACAACTTCAAAAGGATTTCACTTGTATCAGGAGAAGTTGTTGTAAAGTGACGTCCTTACAATAACTTGTAGCATGACTCAATTTTAAGTGTTTCATGCAAGGGCTTTATCTTGAAAATCAACAACTAGGCGGTTGATATCATTAATTTGATTATCTACAAGTTGTTTGTATAGATATATTCTCGGTACTTGGTGTATATCTTGCCCTGATATTATGATAGGCCATTACCACATTGAGTATTTGGTGATCATCATTAAGTTGATGTTTCTGATAGGCCATTGCTCTTGAGAGATTGGTGAATATCATGAAATTGATATTTTGATAGGCCAACTCTCACATGTACAATGTTTTGACATTGGATAAAAGAAGTCTTCTGATCAAAGACATCTTATGTGTGTTTATCTTACTAATCTAAGAGGGAGTCTTAATGTATAGATTAGTAAAGAGTTATTGATAACTTATATTCGTATTTAATATGTATATGTATTCGTATATATATATATATATATATATATATATATTTAATATATATTCTTATAAATGTAGAAGGTATTTTATATATATATATATATATATATATAATACATAATATGTTGAATTAAGTTATCAATTCCTATCAAACTTCATATAATACCAAAGCAATATATATTAAGTGGCAAAGAAATATATATTAACTAGCGGTTATAAAGTCGTTTATCGACTTAGTCTTATTAAACAACGCTGGTCAGTCACGCCGATAGACGTGACTCAAATATGAGTCACGACTATCGGTCATGACTCTTGTATTACAGGAGTCTGCCGTATTTATATCTTCTCCCGCCCTGTTTCTGCTGCACGGTGAACACATACATATACAAGTCTTCTAAGTTCAGCAGAGCAGATATTATTCCTTCTCATCCCTTCAATATATTTTGCAGAGTACAGAGTCTTCATATAATTCCAGTTTATATCACTGTCAATAATATTAGTATAAAATCTGATACTTTAACATGCTGCCACATGCAACAAGTTGTATCATGTTTTGGCAATTGCTCCCGAAATCTTGTCAATTTTAAATTCAAAACATGTTTAAATCCACTAATTTTACGAGTGTTATTGGAGTACAAAATTATTAAACTATTTGGGAATTTGGGATGGAATAATTACTATGCCAAAATATGCTTTTATTTTTTAAGTTAACACTATGTAGATACATTTCTGGTTAATCCTCGAGAAGATGTTTAAAATATCATGCCTTAATTCGAGTTTGGTTTGATTATGCTTCTCTGATCATCATTACTATAATTATATTTATCAGCTCCCTTGTTAGCCAATTCATCCGCTCTTTTGTTACCCTCTCTCTATATATATGGTTTCAAATAATGCTGTCAAAGGATTTGCATAAGATTAGAGCTTTGGAAAGTAATGAATTCAACCTCCAATTTGATGTTTTTTCTGTTCTTAATGCATTAATTACAATAGTCGAGTCACCTTCAATTTCTAGTTTGTTAATTCCCAATCTTTCCATAGTTCCAGACCAGCTACCAAAGCCATGAGTTCTGCCCAGTTATTAGTCTCTATCCTAATTGGCTTAGCAACTACAATGATCTCTACGCCCTTCGCATTATGAATAGTGCATCCTATACGTAATTTTCCTGGATTGCCTCTAGAGGCACCATCAAAGTTAAACTTAAACCAGCCAAAAGATGGAAGAATCCATTGACATTCTTCCCTCTTATTCATAGATGATTTCATTCTGAAGCCAATATAAGGTGGCATTTTAAGATCCAACTATCTCCCTCGTTGCTTGTCATCCCATTGGGTCATTGGTGTATTGCAAACATTCCTATTCGAAATTCTATTATTAACCGTCTCTGTGATAGATGATTCCATTTTGTTTAAGAGTTGCCTAACTTCCAATTTTTTCCCCTGAAAGATTCTTCTGTTCCGTTCTTTCCATAATTCCCATAAAGTTATTGAGGGAGCGACTATCCACAATCTCGAATAGATGCTCACACTTTTCAGGAAGGGAGAGCTTTGGAGCATCTCTAGAATGGAATTGAAGAAGGGAGAGGACCACCCCGGCTGAGAGCAAAGCCATTTCCAACTTTGATACGTGTATGGACATTGGAGAAAAAGATATGATCAATGCTGTCTTCATCTTTTTCACACAGAGCGCATCTACTAGGGCCTTGAAAGCCCATCTTTCTAAAGTTTTCTGCAGTTAAAACCTTTTTATGGAAGGCTAGCCACGAAAAAAATGTGCCTTGGGTAAACAAAGTTTGTCCCAATAAATTGTAAGTGGAAGGGGGGATTTAGGATACAAGTGCTTAGAAGTCAGAAGAAGAGAGTATCCAGCCTTGTCTGAATATTCCCCAGAACTATCACCATCCCAAACTAATTTGTCACATTCTGAATTTAGAAGAATCTTTCTTGATCTTCTTGGAAATTCCCATTACCATCCTTTATCTTAGATATTTTGTTTATTATCCTTCTCTGCTTTGTGCTATTATGAAAAAGATTCTAGTTCTTATCCCCCTCAGAGAACCACGTAATTTGCCTCTTAAGGATTCTTTAATGTCAAATATGTTGCCAAAACTAACCTTGTTCCATTCCTTCAATTTTTGTTTGATCATCTTCAGTTTGTTAACAACAATAAAAAGTTTTGAGCTTGCAAACTTTGCTTCTTGCCACCACTGTTTGATTAGACTAAGGCAATTTTCATCCTAAGCCATATTTTTTTGAACTTAAAGGGACATTTGTTGGATTGAGAATCAGAAACTAACTTAAGCTCCATAGGATAATGATCTGATCCTGAGATTGGGATTACTTCAGATACCAAAGAAAAGGAATAGTCAACTAAACTGCCATAAATGAAGAACCTATCCAATTTCTCCACAATATTAATAAAACCTTTCCGTAAGTTATTCCATGTATATGAGTTACTTGAGGTTTCTATTTCTGAAAGGTTATTTCTATAGATCTAGTTACCAAAATCTCAGTTGCTCTTGAGAGCTTATTTATGCCTCCCCATTGCTCAGAAGGTTTGATGATCACATTAAATTCACCCCAATGATGAATAGATCATTTTTTAATGCCAACAAAAAAGGCTTCAATCTCTTCCCATACCCTGATTTTATCTTTATTTTTAGTTTAACCATATACATTGATGATTCTAAAAGAAATTCTAAGCTTATGACAAGAGACCAGGCCACTAATCCAGTTCTTATGACTTTGTAACAAAGATATAGTTAGATTCTGGGGATCCTATAGGATTGCCAATCCACCAGAGGCCCCCAAAGCTGGAGAGTCCCAAATTTCCTTAAATCCTAATTTTTTTTAAGTCCTTGGATTTCATGAGAGCTAAGTTTGGTTTCTTGGATCAAATGAATGTCAGTTTCGTCTTAGAAATGCAACATTTAAGTAGCTGCTGCTTGTTAGGGGCATTGAGGGCTCTAGCATTCCAAATTAGGATATTCATGGTTGCGTGGGAAGGAAGTTCCCCTTCCCTACATGAAGAATATCAGTGAGTTTAGATTGGCCATTAGCCCTGCCATCTTTGATTCTTAGTTCAAGGTTTGATTTTCTTCCTCTCTTTTTAGATGTTTTCACACAATCCGAAGCAGGTTTGCCTGGAATAGTAGTAGCTAACCCAAGGATCTTGTGATTGTCCTGTTCTAATGAGTTTAGATTGATAAATGATTCCTTAACATCATTAATCCTATCCAAACTATCCTCCCTTATAATATTTTCAATTAAGAGTTCTTTTTGTCTTTGAAGCTCTTCCCCATCACAAATCTCATCCATGAAAGCATCCATGAGTTCATTAAGTACCAAGTCACTAAGGTAATCAGAAATTACATTAACCACCGCTTCTACTCGTTGAAGATCATCCTGCTTCTCAATAGCTGATTCAGTCTCTTGCTTTCTATTCCCCACTCCAGGAAGTGCTATCTCCTTCGAAACATGAATGGCAGATACAGACTCCTCAATATGGGTGTTACCCAAGGCTTCAGAACTGGGAGGATTAGTCCAAGTTTTATTTGCTTCCTTTTTGAATTTAAAATTTCTTCCTCAGGATGACATTGAGGATCACTGATAAGATAGCTATTCTTTATTTCAGGGGCTTTGCTTGGGTCATCACCTAAGGAAGAAATATCCCTTTCCTTGATTTCCCCTTCTTCAAGGTTTCCTATGTCTTCAATATTTACAATAGAGAAAGCCCTCTCGGCGTTATCCAGAACCACTTGAATTTTTGGATCATAAACAGGGAAGATAAGATTTGTATCATTACCTTATTTACTTGGAGCTATCCATTCTCTAAGGTTACCTCTGTAGAATTTTGGTTCTATAACTACAAATTGATCGTTTACCTCAATTACTATTTTCTGAAGATTTTTGATATTGATATCCATGTTCACTATAATTACAGGGCAGGGGTAAGAGTGGTTCTTAAGGGTTACCAATCCACAATTCTAAATGGTTCATTTTAAAAAGTTAAATTACTACCAAAATGCAAATGCTGTTTTAAATCTGTACTACTACAATCCATATATAGAAAATCCTGATCCGTAATCGCTAACCCTATTTTCTTACCATAGGTGGATTTCAATCCACTAGCAATTTCTTCTATGTTGGACCCAATCACAGTCCGTTTTGTGAAAAATCCATACTTTTTGCATCGCTCTTGAAGGAGGGCAGTTGGATCATGGTCTAGTTTGATAGTTGCAGTCTTCATCTGAGGGCTAGAATCGAGGGTTTGCTTTTCGTTTGCCACATTATTCTCAGAAAATTTACCCTTTGATTTAATGTTTTCCACAATACCTTCCTCTACTTTTTAAAATTTGTTCCTGTGAAACCCATTATTGATATCCCCAGAGGGGAGAGATTTCTGGAGCGGGAGGAAGGGATTATTCCCTAACACTTTCCTCTGAGAGACCTTCGCTGTTTGATAAAATTGCTGCCTTAGAACCCTGTAATTAGACTGGAGAAAGAAGTCTTCCAGAGATCTGATCCAAATTTTTTTGGGTCAGAATAAGGGTTCCTCTAAAGTCTCCTGGATCGGACCCTGATCCAGCCATCATTAACATTTGTTGAGTGAGAAGGGGAAGAAGAATAAACCCCTTCCACAGACTTAGAAACAACATATTTTGTTCTACTGAAGAAATCCACCTGCTTTGCAAAACTCGCAGGATCAATAAATTGAGAATTTGCAGGGCAGAGCATTTTTTTCCCTCTACATAAACGGGCATTTATCAAATTTATTATAGATGCAACTCTTACAATAATATTTCTACCAGAAATCAAACCAAGAGAGAAAGATAGAACATAAGGGGATGTCAAGATATATTGCACCTCCAAAGACAAAAGATGACTCTGACTAGCAAAATGCTTGAACATAAGAATACATTGCCTGAATACATAAGCCAAGGAGGAGACAGCCACTGCAAGCCTTAAAGATTTACCAAGAAACTGTCATTGTGTAGGCATAAATTACATTGCTAGAGTTTGACTACACACAAGGGATTTGTCACCTGAAGGCCGAGAGTCTATGTTTACACAGCCATTGACAGATCCAGATAATACCAAGCCTCAACCGTTGACACCACAGGATTGGGTGCAGATGAAGACAAAACACCGAGGGACCACGATGCCACAGAGAAGAGACACACTTAAATCAAAGTAATTGATACAAAGACATTCATGCTCATAAAGAAGGAAAACCAATGCTAATTACGAAATGACGATAAACATAAAGAAAGGAAAACGAGGCTGCTGGGACATCAGAAGTTCAATAAAAATTGGCAAGAATAAGAACTACTGCACACGAAGAAGGAACCATCACGAGCATGAAGATGAGGCAAAAGAAGGTGAAATATGGACATAAAGACAGTTCATAAATACATATAAATTCTTGTTGATCGCACAGAGTTGTTCTATTTTCTGCACATGCAGAAGACTTCTGTTTCAAATGAACACACACCTTACATTAAAATATGCATTAGAAGAACCGATGGAAGAATTTTTGCAAAGGCTATGATATAAAATCTAAATGACAAAGAGCCACGCAAGCTCTGAATGAGATACCCAACTCAGAAAATGTAGAACTCATCCGTAGTAATAGTTTGAGCAAATGTAAAACTCAGAATATAATGAAGCTGACAACACTTAGTAATAGTTTGAGCAGCCTTGATGCAGAAGCTTGAATGGAAAAAAAATATCAGTCGACAATAGGTACATAAATATGCACTTTCAGATACAATGCTGAAAATGAGAAAGATAATAGAATCTTCAAATATGACAGGAGGAACATAATAGAGGCAATAAATAATAGATACAAGAGAAAACAAAAAATTGTAGAGTGATAAATAATAAGCTCTGTCTCGCAGCTGCCCCAGTTTTCAACACTTGCAGTTTGCGTACAAAACACTCAAAGCAATCTGTAATATATACACAGATTAAAGAACAAGAGAAACTCCCTTATTTACTTATCTAACCTTGCTCTGATACCATGTTAAGGTTTAGCTTAGAAATAAAGATTAAAAACAATAAACAAAAGAACCAAAAAAGGCACAACAATTTATCCACAGAAAACCCTCCAACTTGAGGGGAAAAACCCAACCACACCAGAAAATTATCTCTTTTATTAAAATAATAAATGTCCAAGTACAGTGCTTTCAACTGAATACAATACTTATCGCACAAAGTAATCATATATATATTTTGAATTGAGAGACTCTTCGTATCATAACTAAAGGTCTCGTCATTTACTAAATGCGAGTCTCTTCATATTTCTAAACCCATGTCTTTTTCCATGTCGTAGGTCTTGACTCTCTTCATATAATAAAGTGTTTAATATTCATAGTGGACACCTAAAACACCTTGGATGCCATGTTGTGCTTATTTGAAAATATCATCATGAATCTCTTCTTTAGCTGCTAATGCAATACAAAGGCATTTTCTCAATTTCAACATATAGCAATATTAGAGATGAAAATCTCTACCACAGCTATAATTGCAACATGAAAAGCCTCCAACTTGAGGGGAAAAACCCAGCCACACAATAAAATCACTTTTAATTGAATTATCATAAGTCTAAAATACAATATTCTTAGACACAAGGCTTAAACTGTTGTAATGTTCAGAAGCACAATTTGTCAATATGTTTTCATATGAAATCCTGAAGAATATATAAAATTACCTTGACCCTTCATTATCTTGTTGTTACAAAGCAAAGACTCCTTCGTTGTCTTGACCATTCATTGTCTCAACTTTTCAATATCTACGCATGGTCTCTTCATTAGCCAATGTTGAAGACTCTTCACGATCTTCAAAAGACGAGACTCGTCATATGAAAGCTTGTTCATAAATAAAGACTCTTAGCAACCTCATCATATTAAAGGATTAGATGATGCAGCAACAAGTATCTCAAATATAATGCTGATGCAATTGGAGGTACGCAAATATCTTCTGCAGCTATCAAACTTTAACACTCCCTCTTAGCAAAGGAGACATCATGTGTAGATTTCATGTTATCACGACAAACACAATGGCTACACCCATGTGTGTCAACAACAAAACTTCACTATGTGATATCGTCATCTCAACATGATAGTCACCGTAGATACTGCAAGAGGGTGGATCCACCATGACTACTCCTAGAGGGTAAACCAAGGGCTTTTACCTCAAACTTTTCTTGCATAGAAGAATGCATTAACAAGGAATTGTACCTTGAACTTCTCCCTCATAGAGAAGAACTCATTAACAAGGGATTGCACCTCAAACTTCTTCCTTACAAAGAAGGTTCATTAACAATAGATTGGACCTTGATTTTCTCCCTCATAGAGAAGAACTCATTAAAGCACATAAAAGATCATATGAATGTGGAGACTCCCTCTCAGTCGAGACATCATACTCATCTTTGATTATCACAATAAATTAATTGACTCCAATGTTGGACCAAACAAGGAGCTTTTGTAGTCTTGCTGCTACACGAGCATGTTGATCCTTTGCAAAGGACTTCACACTCTCCCTCTACCACACAAGCTTCTCTGTATCTTATTGAGCCTTAAAAATGTGCTCCCTCTTCAGCTCATCAAGCTTTCCCTTGTTTTCTTTATGTAATTTCTCATCTTGTTGCTTCACGATCCATCTTGGAAGCATTTTAGAGAGATTAGTAATAGACTCAACCTATGTCTCGAAGAGAAATATACAATTGTAATTTTGACCAAGAAAACCTCGAGCATCATCTCTATTGAAGATTGTAGCTGCGATAGAGATCTTTATCTCTGATTTATGTAGAAATTGCGTCAAAAACTAGAGAAAATAGTCCTGATATCTTGAGTGAACACAATGTGGCATTCATTGTCTGCTAGGTGTCACGCTCTAAATATTTGACATTTTATTTACTGAAGAAATGTGTCACACATCATGCGAAGAGGCATTCATTTGGAAATATGAAAAGACTTGTTTCAGAAATTGAAGAAACCTCAGTTGTGTAATGAAGAGTCTATCAATTTTATATATATATTGTATCAAGAGAAAAACATTGTACTTGAACATTTTTATATCAATAAAAGGAGATATTCTCTAGTGTGGCTGGGTTTTTCCCTTCAAGTGGAAGGGTTTTTCCAAGATAAAGTTGTTGTGTCTTTTGTACTTATCTTGTTCTTATTTGTTTATTCTTGTTTATCATTATTTTTGGGCAGAACATTAACATGGTATCAGAGCCTAGTTAGATAACAACAATTAAGAGAGTGTTGAGTATAATAGCAGTGATATAGATCATCAGTCTTTAAATTTATGCTCATACAACTTATAGAGTTCTATTCATACTTCATTAGCTCACTGGCTCTTTGTTTGAGTTTCTTTTGGATATTATATCTCATCTGAAATGGTCGTGGTCCCTGGTTGTTATAAGCTTTGTATTAGCCTTCAACAAATATGATGATGTTCTTTGTGTATAGGCATCGTGCAAGGTTGTTCGTCTATGACAGTTTTTAAAAAACAAAATTATTGGCACCATTCAATTATGCTTCTGCTTTCTTGATAGTAATTGTGCGGTTGTTGATCGTGCAAGTTGTTGTTCATGACTAAGGTTTTTGTATTATTCTTTTTAATTGTCTATCGCTACTGAACGTGTGACGACTTGGCCAAATGACCTGGTTCATGGATTCAATGTGAAAGGTGTAGTTGATGGTTCATGTCTTTAAGCTGTTAAAATTTTCCTTGCATCCAATGTTCGTAATTACTAATCGAGCAGTGATAGTAACTGCCATCCTTTCTCTTTCCATGCAAGTCTATTCCTTTTTGGGTTGCTTCAAATAGTCAGATAATTCGTTTTATGTTTTCCTCATGATAGGAGTTTTTCGAGAATAGGTATATGATATTCATTGCGCTAGGGAGTATATCGTAAAGTGCAGATTGGTGTTAGCAATAAGTATTCTAGATTTTGATTTATAATTCTAAGGAAGTCTTGCAATTGAGTTATGATCATATCATGCTCATTCTCATGTCTCTAAAAGTGAACAATATTATCTTAGTAGT
The DNA here is from genome assembly GCA_028749045.1 of Cupressus sempervirens. NCBI lineage: Eukaryota > Viridiplantae > Streptophyta > Pinopsida > Cupressales > Cupressaceae > Cupressus > Cupressus sempervirens. Next base: position 404,723,142 of record CM053787.1, on the reverse strand, counting down.
TCTATTCTCTCATATGAGAAGCATAGTGTACTCCAAGTCAATATATTTCTGTATTGTGATTTTTAGTCAAATAATATTTCGATCATAGAATGATCAGTATGTGTAGAAGACATTAAAGGGAGCAAAGTTTTTAGAAATTCATGTATCTCTTCTTAAGATATCTTGTCAGATCATTTCATGAATGTAATCGGTATTGAAGAGGATTATTATTCACGATGATCAGTTCTGTATCTTCTATATTGTGTACCAGTTTTGAATATATTCCCTGTAGCTATGTATATTTGATTATTGAGTTATTGATCGGAATTCTAACTTGGTGTAGCATTGTATATATCATTGGGCATTAGCTTTGCGAAGATGGACTATAACATCCTCCAGTATCTTTTCCTTATAAAGGCATTTTGATGCCTTTGTAGAACAAAGAAGGATTCAAATGGCTCGATCAGGTTTGACATTGCAATCCTTAGTGCATGGGTTTGGCTAGCTTCCATTAGAGATGCTTTGTTAATTTATTTTATATGAATGAGTAGATGAAATACATTTTGTTTGGTATGCATGTGTGATAAGAGATATTATTGCATCAATGTCCAATTAACGCAGGCAATCCATCCTGCCGTATTGGCAGAGGTGTGACTGATGACCTTCTACCTTAAGCAGAACTTGGGTAATGTGTATCCCCTGCTGGAGAATTCTAGCTGCTAAGCTCGAACTTCGGTGCCCAACATCTGCAGGCATTCGTTTGTGGTCTTAGATTCAACTGCTAAAATTAGAAAAAAAAATGTGCAAGAGCATTTATTGGTGACGGGGTCGGGACATGTTCTAATGAGTTAAAAAACATTCCACTCAAGAATTTTTATTTCATCACTTTTCAGGCATTTGTTGTGATGGCTTTTAGTGAGTCGGGGAAGATAGCCATGTATTCACCAGTTTTCTATGCGGCCTGCACCATGGGAGGCATTCTTAGTTGTGGTATCACCCAAATGTATTGTGCAACAGGCTGCTCATTCTTGGTCACAGATTTCCATCATTTCCTTTGCTTCTCTCAAAATGTGGTTGTGGTACATAGGTCTCTAGACTTGAGTATCTAATGCCTTGAGTTTAATTTAAGAGACTTCATTCATTTGCTGCATGCATAGTGTGGTCCATGCTGGCAGTTAGTTGCCTGACTGTTTATGTATTGAGAGTTGTATGTATGATCATTACCTTGTGTGCATACTGAGATCCTTCTCAAGGAAGATTAGATTACAAAGAGATAAGTATTCTATGATTATTTGTTTTTATTATATTACTGGAAATAGTATGCTTTTAGCATTGATATCTATGATAGGTTGATTTCTCTCTTGGTTGCATGACACTTCAAGAAGTAATGAGATGACGAGAAATTATATGCAAAAGCCATGATCATGGGAACAATTGCTTGCAGTCATGGGACTGATTTGATGATATAGAAAATGATATTGAGAGGGAGTATTTTTAGCTTCAGAGAGAGGTTACGTGACAAAGGGAGATGTATAATTCTTTGCAAGCTTATGTGGCAGTACAATTGCTAAATCTCTCTATTTGATCAAATTGAAATCAGCTGTCTTAGTATGGTGATCTGCTGAGGAGTCTCTATTGAGAGAGAATCTCAACCATTCTTATTCATGGTGGAAATGCATTCTTTTCTGGGAGAAGTTTGAGGTGAAACCCCTTGTTCCACCCTCTGCGAGTAGGCATGGTGGAAATGCATTCTTCTCTGGGAGAAGTCTAAGGTGAAAGCCCTTGTTCCACCCTTTGCAAGTAGGTATGGTGGATCACCCTTTGTGACTAGGCATGGTAGAAGTCATGTGTGTGATATCATGATTTTAAATCTATGTTGCTATGGTAAATTATGTTATGCTGAGATAACATGCTTTATGAGAATCTATGTGATGAGAATTTATTATTGACATCTTTGGTTGTAGCTATGTGTGCCTACCATATTAAAGATCTCTTGCTAAGGAGTGTTGAAGATTGTAGCTGTGATAGAAATCTTTATCTCTAATTTATGTTGAAATTGTGTCAACAATTAGAGAAGATATTTCTGATATCTTAAGTGAAGATAATGTGACATTCATTGTGTGCTAGGTGTCACACTCTAAATATTTGACATTTTATTTTATGAAGAGACATGTGTCATGCCTCATGCGAAGATGAATGCATTTGGAAATATGAAAAGACTTGTTTGAGAAATTGAAGAGACCTTCAATTGTGTAATGAAGAGTCTCTTAATTCTTTATATATATAGAATCAAGTGAAAAGCATTGTACTTGAATATTTTTATATCAAGAAAAGGAGATATTTTCTGGTGTGGCTGGGTTTTCCCAGGATAAAGTCATTGTGTCTTTTGTTCTTATTTTTTTATTGTTGTTTATCATTCTTTCTGGGCAAAACATTAACAATCTCCCTCAGCACTGGAGCACTCACAATGCTGCCACATGCACTTGTCTGAAACTCAAGACACAACTGAACACTACATCAAGAGTTGATGGCAGGTCCTCTTGCCATTACACATTAAACTTTGTTGTAGAAGCAACACAATTACCATAATACTCTCGACGCTTAGCAGGATCCAATAATTCCAACACCCATAACTCACATACTCAATAGCAACTGCTTCATTACCAACATGCTTCTCAAAACACAGGGTTGTATTTTTCCATAAATATTTTCCACCACCCAGCTACATAATAATGTTATCAAAACTGCCATTAAACTAAAACAAGGATGAAAGACTAAATGAATAAAAAAAATCTGCCAAACTTTATTTTGTGACATCGTCCATAAACATAGAACATCAACAATGAATGCTCTTTCAATTTAGCCACCATACTGCCAAAGACTGCTGCAGCCCATAAAACAAATATATCGTGCCTCATTTTGTCAGCTTGTCTTGAAGAGTCAACATTTTGAAAAATGAAATGATGACATGGCAACTGCATCTAACTTGTCACAAGAAAGCAACTAAAGATTACAAGCAGCCAGCTCAACTAGACAACCAGGTAGCTCAACCAGACAACGAGGTAGCTCAACCAGTCAACCATGCAGCTCAACCTGCTCTGGTACCATGTTAATGTTTTGCCCAGAAATAAACATGAGCAACAATAACATCAGATCAAAAGAAATAATGAACACCAAGACACACCAATTTATCCTAGGAAAACCCTCCAACTCGAGGGGTAAAATCCTGTCTCACAATAAAATCACTGTTTATTGAATTATCAGAAGTCTGAAATACAATATGTCCCAAACACAAGGCTCAAACTGCAGTAATATTCTGAAGCACAAGATGTCAATATGTATTCTTATGAACTCCTAAAGAATATATAAAATTGCCTTGACCCTTTATCATCTTGTCATTACAAAATGAAGACTCCTTCATTGTCTTGACCTTTAATATCTACGCACGGTCTCTTCATTAGCCAATGCTGAAGACTCTTCACGATCTTCAAAAGATGTGGCCCTTCATATGAAAGATCGCTCATAAATAAAGACTCTTCGCATCCTCACCATATTAAAGGATTAGATAGTGCAACAACAAGTATCTTAAATATAATGCTGATGCAATCACAGGTATGCAGATATCTCCTGCATCTACCAAACCAAAATGCTGCCATCCCTCGTACTAGGAAGAAATCGATCTCCCCAAGAAAAAAGTCCTTCCAATCACCGTGCGATCAATAAAGGGGCAAGTAACCCAATGGTTGTTTCCACCATTTGCAGACCCCCTTGCAATTCTTTGTTGCCAACTCCTTTGGCACTACAATTGCCTCCTCCCTTCTTGCTTACTGCCTCTGTATAGAATGTATTTTCAATATTAGTTTACATAGAAAATGTGCCCCCCCAGGTATGCATGATTCACCACGACCTCCCTGACGGTCCTAAAGCAACCGTTTCATAAAATGCAAAGAGCCATGAAATGACAAGGCACATGAAAATAATAATTGCCTTCCCAAAACTTGAACGAAGAACATACGTTCTGCTTTTCTTGGATCTCTAACACCTCCTCTGATACCATGTTGAAGATTTGAACTAGAATTAAGATGATCAACAAAGCAACAGTAAATGAACACAAAGACAGAAAAATACCCTGGGAGAACCCTCCAACATGAGGGTGAAAAACTGAACACAAAATAACTTTATTAATAATGAATTGTCAGAAGACTGATAACCAATTGTCCTAAAGCTATAACACACTGAAACAGTGATAACATGCATCTGTGAAAAATGTATATCTGCAGACCATAAAATATATTTCTATATCATATGGTACAAACTTGAATCAGCAATGAATATCCGTTTCTTGTTTTATGGACTCTACATTATTGGACTCTTCAGTCTCCAGACAATGAAGAGTCTGCCGTAATACTTGAAATTCCTGCCATTACAAAGATTATTCCACATCATTATAGTGGCTCTTGAATATCTTCAAATGTCTGCCAATACAAGGATAACCACCAACGTGACTGGCTGTCTCAATTGAAAATTGAAACAATATACATATAAGGAGAAACAACAACACATTAGTAAGATGGCTATCTCAGATATGGGAGAAAGATATCTCCCGAAGCTAAATCACTAAAACAGTTGGGGACTTTCTGGACCTTCAGCCAAGTGAAAAACTGAGTACGAAGATTTGGAGACTTGACCGGCTGGGTATCCAAAGGGTTAAAGAAACCTACCATAAAAGAAACTTTGGATAACTTTAAAATTTTGAATTGAGCTTTGTATTATGTTGAGACTTCAAATACTCAAAATGGGCCAATTTTTTTGAAAAATCTGAAAAATTTGTGGGTTAACAATCTGGGAACTGAAAACTGTTTATTTTTTGCATTAGTCATAGACTTATCTGTTCCAGATTCCAACCCTTGTGTGTGTTTCTTCATTGTCCTAATACAAAGGCAAAGACAAAGGTAAAAGCAGTGGTTGATTTTTGGTCATGACTCATGGCCAAACCAGAGGCCAATTTTATTGAGTCTCCTAGTGAAAGCTCAAAAATGGATTTCTTTTCATTTACCATGTATACCTTAGCAATTAATTATTATAATTGCACTTTTAAACCTTCTTTTATCATCAAGCACTGCTGACTATATTTTTAGTCCTGGACATTTATAAACTGTTCTCATTTTCAAATCATTACATATTGTCAAAACCAAGGCTTTCATGTATTGTTTGATCCCTTAAGTTGCATGTGAATTCATCCTGCTTTCATAGCTTGGTTAAATCATCAGTGTTACAAGTTGCACGTGAAGCATCCTGCCATCATAGCTTAGTTAAATTATCACTATCGCACCCCACTCATATAAGGTTCTCAATTACAGAAATCATTTGTTCAATCTTCATCATGTCAAGTTAGATTTTGAGTTAAAAATCAAATTGACTGAGTTGTGGCTAATGTCATGATAGGGTTTTCTATTTGGAGAGTGCACAAGGTGAAAGGAAATAACCTGAGAGATTGGTTTCATGTTTTTATTACATTAGGTTCAGAAAACCTGTAACTAAGGGCCCAGTGGAATCAAACAAGATCCCTAGACAAATTCCAGAAGAGGCTTGTGGTGTGGTGAAGATTGTTATTGGTCATGGAGGGTTAATTTGACTGTGGCCTCACTACCACTTTATTTATTTCTGTATACATAGTCATACTCGTTTATTGAGCTTATCTCCTAGGATCTAATGCTATCAGACTTATGCCTTGTCTAGAATTAAATGAATTCGAGTGTTACTCAAGTAACTTTGTTATAGTTAAATAAAAGATGAATGTCTGAAGGTGTAAAGAACTACAAACGTGATTGAATCAAAGAGTCTAAAATGCTTGTTAAAAAGCATGCAAATATGGGATTGAGGTATTCATATCTGGTAATATTGCAGAAAGAGATGATTTGGGTTCAGTATTTATTCTTTTAGAAGCTCAAATAATTGATGTCTATTACATGCTTGCACTCATGGGGGTTATACAATAACTCCGGCCATGGAAACCCACTCAAATCGCAATCATTCTATAGTTTGTCATTTTATAATGGGTCGTCATGGCAAGCTATGGGTTATCCCCAACATAAGATACATGTGAATTGAATTTAATTTGAAAGGTTTAAAAATTCAGGAAAAGGTGACTAGAAAACTGTTTCAGAAAAATTGATGGTTGTCACTACCACATGAGAGCTTGACAGGGTTGACACAACCTTGTCGGTGCTCAATGAGGTTTCCTCAACTTCTTAAGGTGTGGATAGACTTTGTTTTGAAAAGTGAAATGCCCAAATTATTTGCCTGTATCTCCTTTCTAGGCGCACACATGGGAGCCAAAACAGATTGTACCGAAGCATGCAAGATTGAGCAATTTTATTAGATGTAGTTGTAAGTGCCCTAGCCAACATATATGCAAGTTGCAAAGACACAATAATAGATCACAACCACTTTTGATGTCTGGGAAATGGTGTAATTCGTAAAATGTTATAGTTGCAGGATATGCAAGAAGTAGGCTTGAGTAAATGGTAAATCAATGAGTTATTGTAACCAGTTCTGGTGTTCAAAGGGTTTCTCACAACCACCTTGTTTGCTGCCACCTTTAGTTACTGTGCACCCTACAAGATACCTCAAAAAGATATAATGTGATGATAGCTGGATTTGCATAGAACGGGTTTGTTGAACAGGTATCAGTGTTGTTATAACAAAGAGATTTCATTTTATGGGCTACAGTAATTCTAGAATATCCACAAAATGGATTTGTTGACACAGCTTTAGAAAACCAAATCCATAGCCTGAACTAGCATCCTACTTGTGGTCTGTCAAATGGGAGTTTTTGAGTAGGTTTTGGATATCCATTAATGCATAATGCAGGGTGGGTTTATGCTAGATATTAGAGTTGGAGATGTTAAAAGCCAATGACAACAGACCTGACCTATTTGGGGTTATCATAGAATGCAATAAGTGTACGATAGGCACCAAATCAATTTGTAGATACAACTCTAGAAAATTTCAAACAAATGTACTTTGTGGATGTGAGCCAATTTTCCCATACTTGAACGACATCCTTTCTGCTTGCACGGAAATGGGCATTCCTTGAAATGTTAACATAGAGGGATTTCATTCATGAAGTTGATGCAGACATCTTTATTGGATACAATATATGCAATCCTGATTTACCTTGTCTCATAGAATGGGTAGAAATATTGAATTTTCCTACTTTGTGTTGTATTAGAAATAGTTGTGTTCAAGTTAAGGAGACTAGCTTTTCATCAAGGCAATATGGAACTCGAGAAGCACACCTGATGGCGTACAGAAAGAAGATGTCCATCATTCCATCATTTCTAATTTGCATAATGGGAACCCGAAAACAAGGTATAAGGTTGTTGTGTATTGCCTAAATAGATGGCTTGTGTTATTGGCATTCCTTTGTCGATTCTTCTTTCTAGAGGACAAAGCATTAAGGTCTTGTCTGAGATATTAAGAAAATCAGATCAAAGTAATCTTGAGGTGCCAAATATCAAAAGCCAAGGATTTAGAGAAGTTGTTTAAAATGACCGGCAAAATGACTCTAAAGATCAGTGCAGACTTTGTTTATGGTTTAACTAGAGCAACTATTGGGTAGTTGTGCTATTTGGAAATCTCATCAAGTGTGGCATGTTGTTGAGTTTTATTGAACAAGTGAGAGAGATTATAGTGAGCACCTCAAGTTATGTTGCATGTTAAAGAAAATGATGTTTTGGTTGAATTTGTTGTGCACATAAATATATTGCGGGGTGGGGGTGACTTATTATATATCAATTTTAACTTCAAAGCCTATTGCAGCATCAATAATATCACCACATCTTTATGCAACATCAAAAGAACTATGCAAAAGATGAACACATCTACACATCTACACATTAGAACACCAGATTTACATGGAAAATTAGAAGGGAAAAACCACAATGAGAATAGTTACTTGGGTCTTGTTGATGTGTGTTTTATGACTTTCCAAAAGTAGAACAAAATATTGAGATATCTAATCCTTTCTTAATCAAAATTGTGTGTACGCTAAGATTGCGAAAGATCATACAATTGATTCCAAGGTTCCTTTCATGTTAGTTCTTGACTATGGATAAGCTCAATGGTTGATGTGATTTGCTGTTATCGTGAGGGGCCTTACTTTATGTATCTCAAATTGACTTCAGATGATACTTTATATGGTGGGCTTACAAAGATATTGCAACGAGATAACTTTTTTTTGGTTTTCACAAATATGCAGAAGTTACAAGAGAATAGGGTTTAGGAATTCTATTTTACTCATAAGGGTAATGATATCAATGGATATTGCTTTGATGGACAAATTCCAAAATAACCAAGCTCTTCTTTGCTGAGGTCAACTAAAATTCTGCAAGAACTAGTGCAATCTTCTGTGGTTATGCAAAAGACGCTCATAAAATACCATCATAATGAAGAATACACATTTGATGATAGAAGTTAAGCATCCATAAAAGGGTTGGCTTAGGCTAACTTTACTCAACAAATTATAATAAAAAAACTATCAAAAGTATGAGCCATGGAATTCATCAGACATCATTATAGTCTCTATTCAATTCAAATCACTTTATCTAACAAATCTAATTTGAGGGAACAAAGAGAACATGTAAGCACTAAGAGACATCAAGAGATTGCTAAACTTCAATGATAACTTTATTATCTCAGTAGCTAATAGCAACAATCTCCAAATTCCATACTTGCATTTGAGAAATGAGGCCTTTATATAGGTCCCAGATTGAAATGAGTGAGTGAGATTGAAAAAAAATCGATGGCCAAGATTGTGCTACCTCAACCCTAATTAGGGTTAGGGAAAAAGAAAGAGAATCCACAATTAATGTACAAGTCCACACGGACTAATCAAAAGAAAACTACTTTCTTAGTGGGGGTAGTAAATGTCCACTATGCTAGCCCATTTAACAAGATAGTGGGGTGAGATGAATACACACTATGCAGTAAGTGCTCCTATGCTGAGAATAGCCTATGCTTGACATTGGTCTTTGAATACATGTAATCTGGTCAACACTGCCTCCTACTTATCTTCGTCGACACTTGGTGCCAATTCCCTCTTGAACTCTAGAATTGCCATCTCTCGCTCACACTTGCTTAAACTATTCTCCCAATTTGACAATGAATTTGTGGTTGTATGCATTACAGTTGAGAATATAGAAAAGTTCTCAAAGTCATCCTCTGTGAAGGAATTCAGCTGAAAGAACTCTTAGTTTACTTCTTAGGTTGTTTACAGTTATACCCCTCCACTAGTCTCAATGATAATAATGCTATAACTGTGTTGGAGATTCCTTGCTAAATACTTCTGACAACCTTTTCCAATCGAATGAATTTCTCATTGAAATGTTCAAACATTTCCTTTGCAATGATTACTGCGCTACACCAATGGGCAAAGTCATACAGTTCTTCTGTGATCACTCCTCCATTAGCCAACATCTGCTTGGGCATTTCCATTAAAGTTTGCAAGTGCAAGATCACAGCATCTTGATAGACATGCTCATCATCCCATGACTCATCTATTTATTGTATCTTGGAAAGGATGGCCAATGCCCTTTCGTATATCTACACTAAGTCCTCAATGAATTTGTATGCCTTCCTGTGGGTGCCTCTTATGCAAGCTTATGTATTTTGTGAAATCTCCTTGATTTTCTCAATACCTTCCACTGACTTAGCAAGAAGAACTGTAGGAGGAACAAAGGCCTAAATTTCTTCCCTCACTAGATTGGATAAGCTATTCAAATGTTCACACAAAGTTTTGTTCTCCCTTTTCAATTTTTGGTGTTTTCCTTCCAACTTCCTTATCTTTTCCTTCATTGTTGTGCAAAATACTCAAATTCTTCAATAACCTATTCTCGAGAGGCATTTCTCAAATCCAACTCTATCATACTGTACTCATCTGCAGCAATTTGGTCCTTTGTTTTGCCAATTGCAGGTTCTACAAACTGTAGAGTCCTGGATCAAGTTTCTCCGCTAGTGAACTTTGCAAACTTTTTGGACTTTCCTTCTTCTTTGTTCTATTGACTTGGTTCAAGATCTTTTGAACTCTAATGTCGGCTTAATTTCTTTCTCATGACTTCTCTTGAGTCTTTTCCTTAATCAATCCGAAATGACAAGACATTGAGCATGGACTGATAATCGCTCGTCCTTGTATTGCTCTTTCATTAATTTCTTCCTCAATAAAAGGACTTTCTGTTATTGCATCAAGAATCCTTGCTTCTGCAATGGAAAGCTCCGTCTATACCACATGAACTTATATTTCCATCCTTTCTTATTCTGAAATGACCCCAAGGCTTTCCTCAATGGCAACCTCTTGTTCCTAGTCATCTGATCTTTTTGTTGTATCCTTCTTCTACTTGTGTCAACTTCTACCCTTGTGAAAGGTCAATTTCTTGCAAACTTGGAGTCCAATTAGGTGATGGAGTAGTTGTTTACGTTTACCTCTTTTGTTGGGGTTCTTCATTGTGAAGGTCAGGCCTACTTCTTGGATACACGTCCTTTGCAATACTCTTCCCCTTTCCATGTTCAATATTCTTTGTTGGAATTTCTCCTCTGATTCTCACTCTTGAGGATTGCCTTGGTGCCCCTTCTAAAGATAGAAACTCTTTCCAAAATATAAACTTACTATAAATAGTAAGTTTGCCAATCTGTCTCAAACAAAGAGAAATCTCGAACATCCTTGACCACTAGAGTGAGAATTGGTCTTAGGCTCTGTCATGCCCAAATTACAGGGCAAAAACACACATAATTTTTTTTTTTAAAAGTTAATTTTACTAAGTTTAATATGTTGTTTACGCAAGTCATAGCATGGGTATACTACAAGGCGGATACACGATCACCTATCAAAATTTTAAGACTACAACTCAGTTTAAAAACATCTTGTAGGATTAGATTGTGAAATTTAAACGTTTTAATTAAAACAAAACTATATCTTGAAACTAATTAATATTCAAAAACTAATACTAACTACACTTTACTAAAACTAAATTCTAGCTTAACAAGACTAACTACAATTAACGTAACACTTTAAAACAATTAATAATAATAACGTATACTAATAAAAAAAACATATTAATTTAGTTAATAAAACTAACTAAAATTAAATTATACTAAAACTAAATTATACTAATTAAGTGATAATAAAAATATATAAATTAAATTAATTATACATAAAACTTAACTAACAAACAAAATAAATACTAATACTAATTAAAATTTAAACTAACTTAAACTTAACAAAAAAGCTTTACTAAAGCTACAAACTAACCTAAACTGCCTATACACATATCCAAAAAAATGGGCTCGCTGCCCCAAGTGCAGACCACACCATAAAAGTCCTCTCCTCTATCCAACTCGCCTACCCAAGGAGATGATTAAGGAGTGAGGGTTTGTCAAATCAAAAATGTCAAGTCTATGCATTGATAACCATACTTATTGCAAACCCATGTGTCAAATCAAACATAGGTGTTTCCCAAGGGCTTCCCACGCATACCAAGGGACAGTCAAAGCAGCAAAAAGGAGATCCAAGAATGGTACGCCTGGTCATGGATTGCAATAAGAGTAAAAGGCAAGTTAAATATATGTTTGACTTTACCACAAGCCTGCTCGCCTCCCATTGGCCCATAATACGCACTGACAAGCCTGGTTTGGGGTATGTGGGGTACTAAAATGTAGAGTTGGGGGTCTTTTTCAATGCCAGCAATGGAAGAGGATAAAAGTTTTAAAATCATTTATAGTGTTCTAGGTGGGTAAGGATAGACATATGGAGTTAAGATTAAAAATAAAGTAGTTAGGATAGTTTTAGGATATTTTGATATATCAATGGGTATTTTCTTTTATTATGTTTATTATTATTATTATTATTTTTTGCCCCAAAGAGTAAAATGTCTCTGTTTTTTGTATGGCAAAAATGTTTTATTCTTTTGTTGAAACAAAGAATATTCTTTGTGGATTCCATGCTATGACTTGCGTAAACAACATATTAAACTTAGTAAAATTAACTTAAAAAAAAAAAAAATTACGTGTGTTTTTGCCCTGTATTTTGGGCATGACAGGCTTTGCCAATTGGACCCTCTGAACAACTCCATTAGCTTATGAGGGTGAGGAAAAAGTCTAATCCTCTAAAAGAGTATGTTCACGAAAATGGGTACATTACATAATGTTAGAATTGGTAATCTTTTCTTGGTTGTATTTATTAAATGGGATAAACCGAGGTATCCCTTATGTTGTTTGTCCCCTAGTCCACATGTGAGGACAAGTCTATTTTTGTAATTCCTTTATTAAGGAAATAGTTATTCCTCCTTAAGAGGATTATGACACTTGTTATGCACACACTTATGAATGTGGCAATCATTCACATGGGAGTTACAAATGACTCCTCTTCTCATCTCTTTATAAGAGATGCGTCTCTCTCATTCTAAACACACAATCACGATGTAGTTCATGTAATGAGCATTATGGCTCCTCGTTATCTCCTTCTCTCTCTTTCTTCATTCTTAGGCATTTGCCTCATTCATATAATTCACAAGGGGTTTTCTTTGCTTTCCCCTTTCAAAATCCTTGTCTCCTCTTTTGTGTTGATCTTGGGAAGCTCTTATAAATGATGGTAATTATGTTCATCACAAACTCTCTTGGATTAATTTACAATTCTTTAATTTTAGTTCATTTCTATTTTATTATTTCTAACATGGTATTAGAGCAAACTAATCCTTGTTTTGAGTTTTGTGATAATGGATTGGAGCTCACCTTATTTCAACTTAGGTAACTCTATTTAAAAATTATTATTATTATTATTTTTCATTTATCAATTTGAGTTTAATATTTTTTATTTTTTATTAAATATTTTAAATAAAAATTATGTTGTGATTCCCTAACTTTTTATTCGAGGGAACACTTAATAATAATAATTTTTTGATATTTATATCTTATATTATAGTCATTCATAATTATTTAAAGAAATAAAAACTTCTCTTATCTATAATTTTTTAATATATATATATATATATATTTATATATTCTATATATATATTCTTTTTAGAAATTCTCTAAGATTCTATTATTATTATTTACTTATGATTAAAGTTCTTATTTTTATCTTTAAAATATTCTATTTTTGTCTATTTTTTTAAATAAATAATCCCAATTTTTTTGGAGGCCTGGAAAGTTTCCTTATTGCTCTTACTTTTCCTTTGTTTAGAACTTTCCTTTTATTTTCAAATCATATCTCTCTATTTTTTTAGAAGTTTCCTTTAATTTCCTTCTGTGTTTGATTCTCCCTCACCTATTTAATTGTGTTCCTCTTCCCTTCATTGTTTTTTGTTCATTTGTTTTCTCCATCAACGTGGTGCTCCTCCAGATTCGGCAAACGGCTCATGGCTTCATTATGACAGTGGCGGCAGTGATACACCAAATGCTTCCCAGCCCAGGACATGGAGAAGGATCTTTCTGTGCGCAAGGTCTTTTTTCATGAGCTTTCAAATGCTTTTCAGCCTGTTGGGTTTCTTTATGGCAGCCTTGCAGAGTATGGCGATGAGCTAGTCTTTGCTAAAGGGCTCTAGCAGCTTTGTAACCTCTTCCTTCCCCTTGTCGCCATTGTTGTTTTGTTTGCCTTCTTGTGCTTCTTCGCCATGGCTGCTTCTTCTTTTGATTAATTATTCAAACCCTTGAAGCCCTCCTCTAGTATTATTTCTGATGACGATGAACTATGTAAGATGTATTTGAAATAACAATAGGTTTGCATATATAGGGTTTGGAAGAATTTTGAAGGATGAAGAAGATAGCTCTACCACTGAGCTATCCTTCTTTTTTTTATTTTGCATGCGTGAGTGACCAGCGTAATCTTTGTGCAGTATTAAATAGCTCTTAATTAGCTATTTTAATAAGTTTTTAAAAAAAAAAGTCTTTAGTTAACTTTTTACAAGTCATTTTTTTTTAAAGAAAAGTTTAATATAAATTTTAAAGTTTAATATAAAACTTTGCTTATTGTTTTAGTAATGAGTGTGTTTTATTTTATAAAAAAAAAGTTATTGTTCTAATTTTTCTTTTAACAATGGCTAAGCTTACAATTGAGTTTTAAGTTTTTATTGATAAAGCATGAATGCTTTAAGTTTTAAAAGACATTTTATGTATTACTTTATTAATAAAGCCTTATTTTTTAGTTTTATTTAATAAGCCTTTAGAATGGTCGTAGCATAAGTTATAAAATTGATTTATAACTTAAATGTTTGACATTCTCATATTTCAAACTCTTTCAAAAACATTAATTAAGATTCCATATTCTCAAGTCATAAAATTTGGTTATAACCTATAAGTTATAAAATTAATTTATAACCTATAAGTTTGGTTATTTACTATTACGTTGCGAGTTATAAAATTTATTTATAACTTGTACGTTTGGCTTTAATAATTATAATTTGTATTAGTTAGATACTACTTTTAAGTTTCTATTTTAAGGATATTTGCAGATTCTTTAGTAACGTTTGAACAAAACATTGGTAGATACAGTTTCTATATTTGCAGAAGAATTATTCCTCTAACGTTTTTTGCAGGTTTGCATCATTATTCACCTGTTACAACATCTATTCTAAGATATTCTCTAACAACTTTTTATAACTCTTGATTATTATTTTTAGAATATTATTCTAAGTCTTCCATTTGTAGCATTACATGATAAAGAGAAATCATTGCTAAAAAAAGGGTTGTTGCTAATTAACCACATTATCTGTTCATGTAAGATGCTTTTTCGGCTTTTATCATTCTGAAAATTCAGTTTTTTTTTACAAAAAAGCACTCTATTTTGGCAATCATTCCTAATAATTGTGATTAGATTCTGTTATCTAAAAGTACTATTTAAGAAGATTTTGTCTTTATTCAAAATGTTCATTCTACTTGATCTATATATATTCAAAATATATATAAATATATATTTTTAAGGATCCTTCCAATATTGTGACTTATCATATATTTATTTAAGTATATATGGGTGCACACATATATATCCAGATAAATATATAATTTTATGACTATAATAATTCAGAAATTGATTTATACCTTCACAAAATGAATTAAGTACTCATGTTTACCCTCAATGGAGTTTTATACCTGATATACATATTTTATTTATTTTGATCATCCTTGGATCTCTGCATTTTGAAAATAAAGTTTAATTCATTTTGAGTGGATTATGAGTTATCTTACACATTTGCCTTCGACTTTATTGTGATATTTTGATCATTCTATGCCCATGTTGGCACTTTATGGTTTTATGCCATTGATATACATGATTTATATGATATTTGTTTTGAGTTGCATAGGGAGCCATTTTTTTCAAGGATAACTATGTAGGTCCCCTCAGTATAACTGATACAGAGTTTCCTTATCTGGCCCATGGAGTATACCTTCATCCTATATTGGTGTGCACTCATTTTATATGGAGTTTCCCTATATTTGGTTCTATTGGTTCCACTTTGAAAGATTAATATTTATATGGAGTTTCCCTCCATTTGATTCTATATGCTTTATTTTGAAATGTTGATATTTATGGAGTTTCTCTCCATGTTGTTCCATTTTGTTCCTCAATGCGAGGATGATATTTTATGGGGATTTCCCATTTCAATCTCTTTATCTCCTTGGTGTATGCTCCTAGTTTTGATTTAGTCATGGTATGACTTCCTACACCTTGCTAATTTTTGAGTGTATAGGTGACGAGGCTACCATATCTTGGAGCACTCCAATATTGGAGACTCTATTTGAGAAAGTTGTTTTGACCCATGATGATTTTTCGTGGCAATGAAGTTGCTTGTCCATGATGGATTCCAATTTGAAGGCAATATGTTGTTACACCCTCATAATCCATTCATTTGAGTATCCTAACAAATCATGATAATTCTAATTTGATCAACATGTCTCTCTTTTTACTTTATTTTCATATATTAATTTGATAATGATATGCATACTTTATTGCTTAGATCATGAGTCATGCATGTTATGGATTGATCACCCATTAACTTGCAGTGGGATGATTCATTAAGTGGACTGTCTATATCCACGTGATTGATGCAATGTTGATGCATGTATCATTAATTGGCCTTGTTTGTGGTCATTAGTACATTAGTATAATATCCCATTCATGAGAATTCTGATCAAACTTTTTGATAATATTTTGAGCATATACTTCATTTTGGTATCAGGTTATCTCCATTGTTTTGTGGTAACATGTTTTATTTTCCTCTATTTCTCTATGAAAATTTTCTTATCCTTATTCAAAAGGATTTCTAATTTGCATATAAGATGAAATACTTCTTGTGGATAGTTGTCTTGTGTCTATCTTTTTCAGGTAATCCATCCAGCACATACAAGATTTGGTGTACTTTAATGACCTATCCACTTCTCTCTTGGCTCTACGAAGATCTACATACACTCACAAGAGACCTTTTGCATCATTGAAGATCAAGTTGCTGCTATCTAGAATTTCATTGTAAAAATTTGGGTTTAATACCCTTTGATGTAATTTCCCCAAGTAAAGATTAAAGGGGGGTGTTAGAATTGGTAATCTTTTCTTGGTTGTATTTATTAAATGGGATAAACCAAGGTATCCCTTATGTTGTTTGTCCCCTAGTCCACATGTGAGGACAAGTCTATTTTTGTAATTCCTTTATTAAGGAAATAGTTATTCCTCCTTAAGAGGATTATGACACTTGTTATGCACACACTTATGAATGTGGCAATCATTCACATGGGAGTTACAAATGACTCCTCTTCTCATCTCTTTATAAGAGATGCTTCTCTCTCATTCTAAACACACAATCACGATGTAGTTCATGTAATGAGCATTATGGCTCCTCATTATCTCCTTCTCTCTCTTTCTTCATTCTTAGGCATTTGCCTCATTCATATAATTCACAAGGGGTTTTCTTTGCTTTCCCCTTTCAAAATCCTTGTCTCCTCTTTTGTGTTGATCTTGGGAAGCTCTTATAAATGATGGTAATTATGTTCATCACAAAATCTCTTGGATTAATTTACAATTCTTTAATTTTAGTTCATTTCTATTTTATTATTTCTAACACATAACCTATGCTTATTTGTGTTCATAGTGCATATTAGCTAAAGTGAAGGATTCTAGAATCCAAACCATACAAAATTTCCTTAACCATGTTATATTTGTGCTATGAGCGCATATTTGGAGAAGCATAGGATTATTAAATCCTTTCCTCGAGCATATTATTAGCGCCTAGAGCGCATTCAAACCCCTATCATGGATTATTACTTTGCTAAGAATTCCCCAACCATAGAGATAATGCGCTCTAAGTGCATTTAGAGCTCAATGATGGATTGTCAGAGTTAGGCATGATTTTGTTGGTGTGGGGAATTAGAGCTTAGTGTATACAACATTTGGAGACAAATTTTTAATTTCATAATATTGCCTTAGGTGTTTGACATTCGCGCCTTAAGTGAGATTAGGTTTGCTCGTTAGGCTTCCTTTTTTCCACGATTTCTTAGCATTAAAATCACATTTAGAGCGAGTTTGAAGTCCCTGTCTCTGCAAATTGGAGTAGGAATCGATCTTTGGCTTTGTCAATTGGACCCTCTCAACAACTTTACTAGCCTATGAGGGCCAGGAAATAAGCTAATCCTCTAAAAGAGGACGCTTAGGAAAATGGGGACATTACATAACCTATGCTCATTTTTGTTCATAGTGCATATTAGCTAACGTAAGGGATTCTAGAATCCAAACCTTACAAAAAATCCTTAAGCATGTTATATTTGCACTATGAATGCATATTTGGAGAAGTAAAGGATTATTAAATCTTTTCCTCGAGCATAGTATGTTAGTGCCTAGAGCGCATTGAAACCCCCATCATGGACTTTTACGTTGCTAAGATCTCCCCAACCGTAGAGGAAATGCACTTTAAGTGCATTTAGAGCTCAATGGTGGATTTTCAGAGCTGGGCATGATTCTGTTGGTGTGGGGAATTAGGGCTTAGTGCATACAACACTTGGAGATGAATTTTTAATTTCATAACATATCCTTAGGCATTTGACATTCGCGCCTCGAGCACGATTAGGCTTTCTTGCCGGACTTCCTTTTTTCCATGATTTCTTATCATTGTTAAAATCACATTAGGAGTGAATTTGAAGACCCTAGATGGATTTTTACTTCCTCTTCAATGCATTCCCCGATCCAATGAAATCGCCCACAAATAGAGCCCACTATGCTCTTAATTGCTGTTTCTTCTTCATCAAGGGTGGCTGGGATACTTGGTCACAACCCACGTCATTTCATTATGATCATTGTTTTAGCACAATCCAAAGTAATCATGGTGATTAGAAAATAATAAATAATTCTTTAAAAGGAGATGTTCCTTGCAATTCGGAAACGATTCTTTGTGACTTTTTGTCTTCTTGGGCAGCAAGCAGGGCATTCATTTTTCTCTTTATTTCCTTTGTGGTCTCCTAAAAAATCCTTCTGTCACGCTTTTTGATCCCTGCGAGGTGGTACTTTAAACGAGATATGCCTTCACAAATTTGTTCTTCTCTCATTTTATGCATATCGTGCTATTATACTCGGTTCCTTTGAAGGTGTATTTCCATGCCTTGTCTCTAGCCCCGTTAGGGTGCGTGCCCATAGATCCATTTAGACATGAGTCTACAGGACCACTAGAGGCAGAAATTTTTAGGATTAGAAGATTCAATTTGCCTTCAGAATCTTAAATGTGATTGAGTTGATAGCTCTCACCGCTGTGCAATTGAATATTTTCTGGTATTACCCAAACATTTGACTGTATAAGAGCCAAGAATTGCGGTAATGGGAAATTGTGCTTTGATCCCAGCTTGTAGCATTGTAGAGAAGCCGTTAGGGGCTTCATCCACTGACCTTTCAAGGCAGAGCAAATGAAAGAAATGGTTGATTTTACTCATGTTACTGTGGTACGTGATGCTTTTGTATAAAACCTTCCAAATTGAGCTGCCACCTCGATGATCAGATAGGTAATTTCTCAAACTTTGATTCTTTATTACATTGATAAGGTGTGAACTTCATGCTACTTTTGAAGGTATCAATACGGCTTCTGCAAAAATGATTTTGATAGCATTTTTGGATGATTTAGTTGTGTTTGCTCATGAAGTAATATATTTCTGTAGACAACAAGGTCCAATTCTAGATGCTTGCCATAAGAAATTCTGTCATGCCTATTTTTTATAGTACCGCTACTTTTGATGTGGTAAAAATATCTGTGGGAAAAAAATGAAAGGCCTTCGGAATTACTACTCCAAGATCTTTTTTTAAAACTATTGTAGAATCTTCTTCAACGTTTCTGAATTGATCTTGTCACCACATTAGTTTTGACTTTATTATTTTTTAACAGATATATATCATATCAGTAGTTTCTTGATTTTGATACTAATGATCAGGCTAGTTATACTGTGAACTTGCCACATAAATTAACTACATTCTGTTAATGATTTATAAATGAGATTGATATGTGATTAAAGATGGACTAGAAAGTAGGAAAATGCAATATACATTTTTGCATTGTAGAAATATAAGGAGAAAATAATGGAGCTTGTCACCATATGCATTTTCTCTTTTGTTACTTTAAAGAAGATAAATATCATGTTAGCAGTATTGTGGTTTTTATACTAATGATAATGCAAGTTCTACCATGAACTTGTCACATAAATTGACTAGACTCAGTTAATGATTTAGAAATGAGATTGATATATGCTTAAAGATGGACTAGTAAGTAGGAAAATGCAATATATATTTTTACATGATAGAAACATAGGGAAAAAATAGAGTAGCGAATGGGAAAAGATTACACTAGTTACATAAAAATGAAATAGAGTTAACCTATATGGCAGGTTAGATTTAGTCTTTCAAATTTCATCAAATCTACATGATAGTCTTCACCGTTCTAAATATTTCCGTGCAATCAATAAGGTAACAAATTGACCAGGCTATATAGCCTATTAGCTTCAACAGCTGGAACAATTTAAACTTTTAGCATTGTAGCATCTTACTGGTTCATGTTGAAGCTATGACGTCTACATGTAATCAAATATTTCCAAGAGTTTTGCTGAAGGATCTTGTGAAAATGACTTGGAATTTTGCGTTTTGTGTACTTTATTGAAAGCTTGAATCCTTCAAAAGTATGCTATTGATCCTTTCTTTTCTATTAAACCCAGTAGTAGATCTTTGGCATTATTTTTATTTCTTAATATTCTTATCTTCTAAAATATCTTCTAACTTTGTGTATGGTTACTATGCAATTGCTGTTTCACACAGGTGATGTAGGTGATAAGAACCGCAAAAGTCGTCTTTCTGCAGAGCAAATAATTGCACAATTGCAAGGGGGCACAAATAAGTCAATAGTTGCAATTTCTGGCAATGTAGATGAAGGGTAAATTAAATTTAGAGAATTCGTGGTGCATTTCTCTTTCTGAAAGTTAAATAGATTGTATAATTATGATACCATCCATATAGTCTACACAGTGTCCTCATAGATATGGATAAGGTAGAGAACATCTGAATAGGTGACTACTCGTTATGATCTTTCTAGTTATCTGGTGACATTTATTTTTATTTATACCAGAATTTCATATAACAAGTGTCTTCCTTAATATAAAATACCATCCTATGACATGGTCAGATAAGAATATATTTATATATATTTTATTACATATGTTGTCTCTGTATGTCTTTGTAAATATAAGTAGCAATTTTTCGGTTCCTCTGGACTCCCATTAATTGCTTCTTGTTGATATTCTGTTTCTTTTGATTCACTGTCTATGCAGCCACTAAGCCTTCCTTACCATCTATCTCCCTACAGTCTTCCAATATTTACCAATGACAATCCACTTTGATGCTTAATATCTCATTAATTTTTCTGCCGTCATTGCCAATTCTCTCTCTCTCTCTCTCTCTCTCTCTCTCTCTCTCTCTCTCTCTCTCTCTCTCTCTCAGAGGTAGGCTGTAGCCATTGAGTCCTTTCCCTACACGATTTATCAATTTAAATCTCATCATCTTCACAGCTGTTGCTTATGAATATTTGGCACAAGAAGTGTATGTCTAAGCATTAGAGGGTTTGTTTTGTCTTAGTCTAAGACATAATCTCCATCACAGAGTTAATTACAGTCTGTTTTTTATGGAAGAAAAGTGAGTTTCTTGTGTTGAGACAACAGTAGGCCCTTGAGACATGATAGCATTCATCATTGGTCCAAGGAAGAGAAGTAAGTTTTTTATTTTAGAAAACTTTGAGATTCTTGGTAGATCATTTGTGTACTCTCCCCAAAATATCCTCATTGGAGTGTCTCTTAGATAGGTTGGGACTGAGCATATACACATACCTCAGGAATTTACAGGAACTACTATATACACATCAGGGAGCTTTTGATATGTTTGAGCACCTCACTGTCGAGGCTGATCAAGCTTATGAACCGTAGGACTGAATTTGGTCAAGGGACGAAATGTTAAAAAAAGCAAAACCGTTTTAAGTCATTGTGGGATTAAAAGGATTTTGAACTACTAGACCAACAATTTGGAGAGAAGTTTCAGATCATTTTGAGAATGCTTATGGGAACGTGCTCGAAAAGTTCTTAATAGGTGACAAGTCTTTTAATAGCAAAAACTTTTTCTTTAAAGTTCTTATTATTGAATAAGGATCAGGTAAAATGAAAGGATGAATTATTAAATAAGCTTGATCAAGTTAAGCTTTAATTAGTGAAAAGTTAAGCTAGTGACTTAATTTCTTGAACCTTATGTAACTTTCATATATAGTATTAACAAAGAAAGACATGAATGCTAGTAAAGACAGTGAGGCAACAAATCTAGTGGCAACCAAGGCGGGAGGCAAAAAATTGAATTTGTAGGTGGGCGGGAATTGCTCCAGGCAGGGTGTGTGATCTCCGGTGGCTGTTGGATCTCGTGATTCTTGCGAATTTGGGCAAGCTGAGGATGGTTTGCAGGATGGGGACCCACAGGCTTTCCAAAAAGATTTGGGAAAAGGGAATGTTCTGAAGGAGAACATCAGAAAGGAGAATATTCAACTGCAAGGACCCTCGGGACGAAAATATGGCAAGGTTGGATCTTCTCATGATCCTCTGCAGCTCTGTGGTGCGGAGCTATCAAAATCGTGGACTACTCTTTTTGGAGTCAAACCAACTGGGAAGTCCAAGTTTCCAGATGTCAAAGATATATCTGATAAGGAGAAGGGAAAGTTTGTGATTGATGTCTCAGATTCACTTATTGACCACAATATTGAGCTCATGACAATGACCTTGGTAGATTGATGGTGCCAAGACCCAATATTGACATTGTTTCGGCTGTTGATAAGAAGAAGTGGGATCTTAAGGGGCAGGTGGAAATCACAGCTATGGCGAAGGGGTTCCTTTCATTTTCCTTCTCGTGCCAAGAAGACTTTAATAAGATATTTAGCGCTGGTCCATGGGTGTTTGGTAAGTCTATCCTTGGTCTTCTTAAATGGTCTCCAAACCTTGATTTGAATGATTCATTTTTTGTTCGAGCCCCTGTTTGGGTGCGATTACTTGGACTCCTGTTAGAATCTTGGTATGAGGATATCTTTAATGGGATTGCTAGTGGTTTTGATGAGCTCCTATCCATTGACCCGGTGACTGACTCCCGAAGGAGACTTACCTATGCTAGGATTCGTATTGGGGTGGAACAAGGAAAGGATATGCCAGAGATCATTGAGATTCACTCCAAGCTTGGAAAATGGTTGCAAAAGATTGACTATGAGAGTGTTCCTTTGACTTGCTTTTATTGTAAAAAGGCGGGTCATATTGCGAAAGCCTATCCCTCTTTTAGAGAAAGAGAAAGCTAGAAAGGCTCAAAAGAAAATTTGCTAAGAGAAAGGGAAAGATCTGGAAAAATCTAGAGAGGACCCTCCTAACAAGAATAAGGAACCTAGTAAGGATATCCCTGAAAAGGGTGAGGATCCAAAAGTTGGGGAAGGGCTACAAGAAGATGTTGCCTCTAAGACATCCCTAGTGGAAAGTTTAGGGTTGATCCCTGGTAAAGAGTCAAAGGAGATTGGGGCTCCCATGGGCGGTTCCCAAGTGAACCAAAAAGAAGATGAGGTGAAAGACTATAAACCTATAAAAAACTTGGAAGACGAAGATTCCTCAAATTATATCCAGGTGGAGTTGGAAAATCTATTTGTTGTTCCTGATAATGTCTAGGACCAGTCTTTGGAGGAAGGGGGAATTCACCCGACTAGTGAATCTATGGCTAGTGCTACGCCGATGGCTGACCTTTTTGAGGATGCTTAGCCATTGTAATGTCCCCTCTTTTAGCTTAAAGAGTGAAAGTTGGAATCTGTAATAAATGTTTAGTACACTATGGAAAATATATATTAAAACATATTAGAAATATGGAACAATTTATATAATAAATATCAATCTAAGTATCCCTTACTAACCCCTCCTAATCCCTCGAAAGGGACTCTTCTCAAATTATTTAACTCTCTAAGAGAATTAATCCTCAATTAGGCAACTATCATGTGAAGAGTACCCTTCCTAAGGCCTCTGGGATCTCTTATTATACTCATTACTACTTGGTAGAGATCCCACCTCTAACCAAGTCTCTTATCTCTAACACATGCATATGATTGACTACTGCAATATATATTTCCCCTGATTGCTTCTCTACAAATCTCTCCCTTGGAATTCCTATTTGGAATCCAACATTCACTCTAGAATGTCCTCCATCTCTAAGCTCTCTTTCCAAGAGAAACTTGGTATCCAAAATGGATGCCCTCTACCAAGTGTTTTCTTGGTCTCTATGAGAACCATAAAGTTCTCCCCTTATGTATTGAATGATTACACAATTCTCTTTGTTAGTGTTAAGTTCACATACCTTATAGTCGCGATTTTATGCTCCTTAAGCTGTTTAATTCTCTGTCCATTATTTTTACTAATATCTAATTTTCTCTAGTTGTAACTTAAAGGTGATCTTTGATATGCATATCATATCCCTTATTGGTTGCCTTCGTCTATTTATTCAATGTTCTCTAGGAATGTTTGCAACTATGTAATTGGTGTGGGGTTGGCGTCTATTTACTTATTTCTGCTTGTGTTCAGCTCTTTCTAACTTCAACATTCAATGCGGGTATCCCTTATTGTTCCTCACCGTCCAATTGTCCTATCCTTTACGATGCTAGTTATCTCCTTGTAAGCAACATGAATGATGATATGTTCTATTAGTTTCTTGTTTGTGACTACTCACTATCTTTGCCCAATACTCCTGCTCTGATTGCTCGATTATGATGTTCACTGGATGTCTGGTTGTCCACATGTGTATAAGCTCCTTTTATTCTATATGTGCTTGCATATATGTTTCTAGTAATTAATGATAGTATGGACTCCCTATGTAGAACTTAGTCCTACTTGTGATTGGCAAATGCAAATTTGATTCGATTATTTATCAAACTATTTCCTTCTCTATGTATTGCTTCAGTTGGTTCCCTCTGCTTCTTAAAGTAGTATTTGTCTTTGTTTTGCGATGATGATTTATCTATGCTCAACCTTCTATAATTTATATGATTTGCACCAAGTTGCGTCCCTTGGCCATGACTTTGGTTATGCGATCCTTGGAGTTATATTTAGACTCATATATATTTAGTTCATAGTAATTGATACTGTAAATATGGTTAAATTATTTATTAGATACTTTATTTATTTATAATAGTTTTTTACTATAGTCTATTTGTCTTATCAACTTAATTATTTGTTCTATTATAATAATTTGATATAATAATATTTCAATACAATCTATATCAATTTAATTATTTGTGCAAAGGCATTTTTAAAAGAAGATTTTTATTATTTACTATTTATTTAGTAAATTATATATACTTTGAGGTCATTACAATCCCTCCATCCCCATTTTGCTTGTCCTCAAGAAACTTAACACTCTCTTCTCTTTCCCAGGTAGCATCTTTGTCGGGTAAGCCTTTTTATTTCACTAGAAGTCACCACTCTGTTTCTTAATGCCTTTTCTCTAGTATCAAGGGTTGCCTCTGGTTCTAATATGAGTTTTCCTTCGTCATCAAGTGGTGGTAATTCTGCACATGGTACTACCAATTGTCCCAAAACCTTATTGAGTCTGGATACATGGAATACATTGTGAATCCGGCTACTGTTTGGTAGTTCCAATTCGTAGGCTACTTCACCGATCCTTTTGATTACCTTATATGGCCCATAAAATAGGGGTCTAAGTTTCTCTCTCCCATTCTTCTTAATGGATGCTTGTTTATATGGTTGCAATTGTAAGAATAATAGATGTCCTTCTGCAAATGATCATTCCACCTTATTCTTGTCCGTATAGAGATTTTGCTATATTTTGTTCATTATGCAAGTTTTCTTTTAATTCCCTCATGATGTCGACATTCCTTTGAACAAACTCTTGTGCACTGGGTACTCTGCTTCTTGAGATAATTAATCCTTCAAAGGTGGTAGCTTCATAACCATAAAATGCTTTGAAGGGATTGATTCCTTTAGATATATGATGGGTTGTATTATAGCAATACTCTCCTAGGTATAGCCACTTAATCCATGCAGTTTGATGTCCTGTGACATAATTTCTCAAATATCCCTCTATAATTTCTGTTCGATCAAGTTTTCTTTTAATTCCCTCATGATGTCGACATTCCTTTGAACAAACTCTTGTGCACTGGGTACTTTGCTTCTTGAGATAATTAATCCTTCGAAGGTGGTAGCTTCATAACCAAAAAATGCTTTGAAGGGACTAATTCTTATAGACATATGATGGGTTGTATTATAGCAATACTCTCCTAGGTATAGCCACTTAATCCATGCAGTTTGATGTCCTGTGACATAATTTCTCAAATATCCCTCTATCCATTTATTAACAATTTCTATCCGACCATCAGTTTGTGGGTGATAGCTAGTGCTAGGAGTGAGTGAGGTACCTATTAGTTTGAATAGCTCTTGCTAGATTTTTCTAAGGAATTTTCTATCTCGGTCACTTACTATATTCTGGGGCAATCCATGGAGGCGAAAGATTTCTCTAAAAATTATTTCTTTTATTTGAGGTACCTTATAATTGGTGGAAATCGGAAAGACATGAGCAAGTTTTGTGAGTCTATCCACTAACACACAAATATTGTCTTTCCCTTGAACTCTAGGGAACCCAGTTATAAAATCCATAGATATGCTTTCCCACTTTTGGTTTGGAATAGGCAATGGTTGTAACAACCCGACTGGATGTGAGTGTTCGACCTTGTTTTGTTGACAAATTATACATTCTTGTGAATATTTTTGCATGTCTCCTTTTAATCCTTTCCATGAGTACCTCTCCCTTAAGTGTTTATATGTTTTGTAATATTCGGGGGGACCTGCTAATGGGTTATCATGATATTCCTTTATAACTATCTCTTTCATTTTGGTTTTTGGGGTCAAGTAGATCCTCCCTTTGTAGAAGACGATGCCATTTGAAACTTTGAAATCTTCATTAGATACTTTCCCTTCTAATACTTCAGTTGCAAACTGATCTTTAGGATAATATTCTATTATCTCATCTTTCCAGTTCCCAAAGATACTAGAAATAGTGTTGATATGGGGCCTTCTTGATAAGGCATTCATTGCTCCATTATTAATGCCCTTTACATATTCAATGTTAAAATCATAGGCTTGAATATCACTCACCCTTTTCTGTTGTCTATCATTTTAGTCTTGATTTAGGAAGAAGCGTAAACAATTATGATTTGTTTTGACTATGAATTTTCCACAAACTAGATGTTGGCGAAATTTTTCCAAGGCATGCATTATCACCAACATTTCCATGTCATAATAGAATAATGTCTCTCACCTTCCGTGAGTTTGTGATTTTCAAAAGCTATAGGATGTTTCCATTGCATTAGCACAACTCCTATGCCTTCTCCCAAGGCATCACATTGTAATTCAAATGGTATAGAGAAATCTGTAATGGCTAATACGAGACATGCACTCATAACTTATTTTAGTTTCTTGAAGGCTACTTGTGTTTTATTATCCCAAGTGAAAGCTCCTTTCTTAGTTAAGTCTGTAAGAGGAGCTGCAATGTTTTAGAAGCCTTTCACAAATCTTCGGAAGTAGCTGCATAGCCTTACAAATTGTAACAACCCCTTTTCCCGGGTCTTAGCTAACAACTATGGTAACATCGAAATACAAATACTACTTCACATTTATGAGAAGGTAGTTATAACAGTTATGTTCATGCGAAGGAGATTAACGGTGACAATCAATTTAACTGAAATACCATAACTAATTATTGAAGACATCATCATTAGATCTAAATAGAGGATTTTAGTTTTCCATACCCTGAATTCTAAAAGTGGAATCTGCGTAGGGCAACATCTGCAAAACCCAGATTAGTCCACATATACCACGTAGGGTACAAATAGTTAAACCAATGTATCGTAATGACCAATACCATCTAGGGCATCAAAAACCACTGTATCATCCCTTTTCCTATTGCTAATTATGGCAATAACATAAAGTTAAAAGATACATTCATTTTCGATATTCACATAAAAGGACAGTTATAACATCCATCAAGCATGCCTATCTCAAGCATACAGATATATTTCATGTTCAATTAGGAAGATCAAATGATCTAACTATTTACCAAGTACATTGAAGAGGAAAAGCTGATTTCATTGAAGGGAATAACTGATTCAACAATATTAATCAATCTAACATATCTTGAACTTGTAATTTCAAATATCATAAAAGTAAAATACCTGTTACCAGAAGATATTGAATGCAAAATCGTATCTCCGTCTTGTGCAAGTCTTGGCATTTGGTGGAAAGGAGAAGCATTGTTAGGGGCTTAACCTCCCAACGGTGGACCCTTAAATATCCCCACACAATCTCATCCAAGAAAGGCCTTCCCTACTTGGAAATAGACATGGACCACCTTGTCTAGCCACTAAGCATCCTGGTACTATAGTATCAATCCCATCGCTCGACTAGGCATCAAGATCTAAACATTGGACTACCAGGAGCTGACTCGGTATTACTTATACAGTTTAATTATTCATTTACTCTCGTTACTGACATTCAGTTGTTCTTGCAGGAGTACTTCTCCTCCCCACCCATTCATGCTTAACCTTCCTGGTCTTGGGTGTATCCTAGGAGATTTCTGTGTGTGTAATGCATTTCAACTTATCAAACATAATTACTTCCTCAAATCTGATTCTTATCTCAATGGAATATGGACAATACCAATGTATAAGTCAGATCGATGCCTCATGAATTATATTAGAACTAGCTCCATATATAATGTACATAGTATGCATTTAAAAAAGTGCTTGCTAGACATTCGCAATGGTGTCAAACTGTTTATGGCAGTGCGGGTCTGTATGATTATCAGCACCCAATAGGCATGGTAATAAATGAGATGAAATAATTCTAATATCTATACTTTCTAAGTCATTATACTAAAGCCTTTGGTTACGGCTAGTATTGCTTTATCCATGATTGGGGATGCATATTAACACTACAATCATTCAATTTCATCGTAGGTAACCATCTTGAAACAACTAGAAAAGACGAGAACATATGAAAATAAAATTTGAGCAAATGGTTGCATGACCTAAGAACGGTATTTGCATTCAGTTATCGTGGCTCGAAATCACAAGCTTCAACATGAGAATGATTTATGTACTGATAGCAAATAGTGTGGCTTATCCTGTAGCCTGGGATGCCGTGATGTGTAATAAAAGGAATAATGATATACTTCTGAAGGAAGTAGCAGTTAGAGGATGAATTCTCTGCCATAAAGGAGACAGAGAGAGAGCCTTACTCCAGCAGCTAGGAATGTTAAAATAGATTACTCGCATGCTCCCTCAGTTACAAGAAAAGGAGTGATGGTGCATGGCCATCCATCGGTCACAAGTAACTCCTCCAAACTTAAAAAATTTAAAAAGGAATAATGCCAATATGAAGGTGGCAATTGCTCATTGATATGGAGCCAAATTAAAGACATAAAGATTATACTTTCTCATGGTTTATATATTAAATATATTGGCATCACCTATTGTTGTACGTACACACACATATATATATGCATGTGTAATTTTGAATTATATAATTCCTTTTATACATATTGATTGTGTGCGTGCGCACACACACACATATGTATGTATATATGTAGATGCAATTATAGATGTTAAAAATTATCATGGTGTAAATATATATAGAGTTACATGGTAACGACCACTCAACAGTCTCAAAATAAAAAGAAGGTAACAATTTTTTTGTGTTATTGAATGTTTAATGTTTTTCTTGTACTAAGAACCGACCGGGTAGCTCATGACCGTGTCCAACATACACTCTTGCTTGTCCAACCATTTTCCCTTAATCATAGTAGTTTGCAACTCGTACCTATTTGCCCAGTGATGGTGGTGCCCCCCATGCCCAACTCCTTTTTGGCAATGCCTTCTCCCCTTCGATGTACTCTTGCAAGGAAATGAATTTCTCCACGATTGTATCATACTCAATAAAATCACAATTTCCATCACAAGTGATTATTCATAAACCAACACAACGACTAACCACCATATCCTTCCCATGAATTCATAATAAATAACCATTTTCCAAGTTTTTAAGATGATATAATAACATCATAACAGTTAACTGACACGTCATCTTCACACAAATCGCAACTTATATTACCCGTCAACTAACTTGACATGAGACCTCAATGGCTATATGAATTTTTTTAAATTGAGCCAAAAATTGGGATGTAACACAAATCCTCTATGTTGAGTAAGGGTCCTAGGTTTTGGCCATTCTTTAATAGCTTTGATCTTTTCTTTGTCAACACTTACCCCTTCTTTATTGATTTTATGCCCAAGGTAAAGTATTTCCTTAAGTCGAAATTCACACTTTGAA
Source organism: Cupressus sempervirens (assembly GCA_028749045.1). NCBI lineage: Eukaryota > Viridiplantae > Streptophyta > Pinopsida > Cupressales > Cupressaceae > Cupressus > Cupressus sempervirens. The sequence goes on along the minus strand of CM053787.1, from coordinate 404,693,211 downwards.
ATTTTAGCATATAGTGATTTTCTTCTAAAATACTCAAAGCTTCCTTGATGTGTTGTAGGTGCTTCTTCCACATTTTTCTATAAATAAGGATGTCATCAAAGCATATGAGGAGGAATTTTCGTAGTTGTTGTCTAAAGATACGATTCATACAAAATTGGAAAGTTGGTGCATTTGTAAGCCCAAAAGGAAGTACAAAGAATTCGAAGTGTCCATAGTGGCATCTAAATGCTTTTTTTGGTACATCTTCTTTCATCTTGATTTGATGATAACCTGATTTTATATCAATTTTGGAGAAATATCATGCTCTATGTAATTCATCCATTAGCTCATTGATTCTAGGGATAGGGTATTTTTTGTTCAATAGGTTTCTTGTTTAATGCTCAATAATCGAGGCACATTCTTATAGTCCCATCTTTCTTCTTGACATGTACTATTGATGATGCGAATGGGCTGCTACTAAGTTGTATGTGCCCCATTTCTAAAAGTTCTTTGATAGTTTTCTGTATTTCTTCTTTATACTTGTGGGGATGTCTATAAGGTGTAGTAATTACAAGTTTTGCTCCTTCCAATTCTATGGTGTGTTTAAATTTTTTAAAACCTCTTTTGGGAGGGAGTAATAGAGGAATAAATTCAAACACCTTTTTATATTTCTTAAGGACGGGTTGAATCTCTACATGGAATGTTTTCTCTTTAGAGGGATTTTTATCTAAGATCATACATTGGGCCACCATTTCTCCTTGGTCATGCTTTAATATTTCCTCCATTTTTTTACATGATACTATTTTTGCTGTTCCATCAGGCATTCACTTCAAAGTTATTTCTTTCCCTTCATGTTTGAAGCATATTTCAAGATTTGGTCCATCCATGATAAAACATCCTAGGGAGTTTATCCATGGCATCTTTAAGATGATATCATTTTGTATGTTTGCTACATAAAAATCTCTTTTGATTATATACATTCTTCCAGTGGCAATTTCCACTTGTGTAACCTTCTTTGTACAACGATCTATGGATCCATTCGCCAACTTGACACTAAAGCCTTCAAAGTCTTGAGTTTTTAGCCTCCTTTTTGCTACCAAGTGTTTGCTGATAAAATCATGAGAAGCTCATGTATCTACTAGTCCAATTACTTTTTGACCCTTAAGTATGCCTTGAATCTGAAAGGGCCTATTTTCGTCTTAGTAGATGACTGCTAGCATTCCTTGTTCTAATTCCTCCACTTTTACTTTTTTATATGTTTTTTCAATTTGATTTACTTGCCCTCTTTTACATTAGTGACCTCGCTCCCAGGGCTCCTTACATTTGAAGCATAGATTATTTTGGATTAATTCTTCCCTTTTTTGATATCTACGTCTAGTGCTCCATAGTTTGTTAGACAAGTAGCATGGTTTATTTTGGGTATCCGTCCTTGTTCCTTCATTTTGGTGGAATGTTTTACAAGTGAAATTTTGAACTCTTTCTTTATTATTAGATTCAACCATCTTTTCCTTTCTTATAGCTTCTTCTAGATTTTGTGGTTCATGGGGTTTCACCATGGTTTTTGTGGATTCTTTAAGATCTATGAACATACTTGTGAGTCTCTTTTGGAAGAGATTAGGAATCATGAATTAAAATTCTTGGAATTGTTTAATATATTCATTCAATGTTCCTATTTGCTTAAGATGTGTTAACTCTTGAAAGTACCATTCAATATCCTTCTCATCAAATCTGTTCATAAGTTTTTGAGAGAACTCTTCATAGGTTTTTACATCTTTATGCGCTAATGAGATACGTTCATGAGTCCACCAATCATGTGCTACTCCACCGAGATGGATTATGGTAAATTAGAGGGCGTCTTCTTTTGTCATGGGGTTTAGAATAAAAAATGGGTTTAGTTTTCTAACCATTGATGGGCTGTAATTTCCCCTAATCCCTTAAAAATTGGAATTGCTACCTTGCTTACTTTGCATTTGAGTTCTTTAGTCATATGCCTTCTAGGCATCTCTCTTCTTTTATCCTCACAAAATTCCCTAAATGAGACTAGATTTGTAATGTGAGGTTCTAGAGCTGCATATGCTCTTACAATGTCTTCAGTGCTAGTTAGGAGATGCTCTACCCCTTCCTCCTCTCTTAGGTTTACTCCTCTAGATAAGAATGTGGGTTGGGGAAGGTTGGTGTTTGAAGTCATATTGTTATTTTCAGAATGGATTGAACTAGTTTCTCTCCCTAGGTTGGGTTGTCTTCTTAAATTATGGATTGAAATTCCCATGTTCTGTAAGGCTTGGAGGAGGGCCTGATTTGACTTCTCCATTTGATTCAATATAGTTTTTTTGGTTTGCTTCATATAGGATTCATCTCATTTGCTAAGTCGTCCATTGTAGTTTTCTTTGCTCTCCTCTCGTTAGTTTGCATAAGCCTTCACTCATAGGATGGCAAGATTATGCTCTGATGCCACTTTAGTGTCCCATCTTTTAGCTTACAGAATGAAAGTTGGAACCTGAAACAAATCGTTAGTGCATTATGGAAAATATATATTAAAACATGTTAGAAATATGGAACAAGTTAAATATCAATCTAAATACTATTCCTTACTAACCCCTCTTAATCCCTCGAAAGGGACTCTTCTCAAATTACCTAACCCTCTAAGATAATTTATCTTTGATTAGGTAATTGTCATATGAAGAGCACCCTTCCTAAGGCCTCTAGGATCTTTGATTATACTCATTACTACTTGGTAGAGATCCCATCGCTAACCAAGTCTCTTATCTCTAACATATGCATATGATTGACCATTGCAATATATATTGCCTTTGATTGCTTCTCTACAAATCTCTCCCCTAGAATTCCTATTTGGAATCCAACATTCAGTCTAGAATGTCCTCTATCTCTAAGCTCTTGTTCCAAGAGAAATTCGGTATAAAAAATGGATGCTCTCTACCAAGTGTTTGCTTGGTCTTTATGAGAACCATAGGGTTCTCCTCTTATGTATTCAATGATTACAAAATTCTCTTTGTTAGTGTTAAGTTCACATACCTTATAGTGACAATTTTATGCTCCTTAAGTTGTTTAATTCTCTATCCACTATTTTTACCAATCTTTAATTTTCTTCAATTGTGAATTAAGGGTGATTTGTGATACTTATATTATATCCCTTACTAGCTTCATTTGTCTATTTATTCAATGTTCTATAGGTATGTGTTGTGAGGTTTTCACACCATCGCCCCAAAATTTTTGAGGGCCCCTTTTTTGGGGCAAGCCTTGGCAATTTTGGGAGTTGTTTGGAATTTTTTGGTTGCCTCAGAAAAATTTGGAGTTGTCCAGAGGTTATTGAATTGGAGATTTTACACCTTGGACGTCTTGGTCTCCAGGAGGGGATTTGGTTTGTTTTCACCCGGTGCGAAGCTTGATTTTTTGGAACATGTAATTTTGTCCTTAGGCCAAATAGGTTTCAACAACAACATTCTTTTCAATGGTTAAAACGATATCTAGTAGGACAAATTTGCAAATTTTGGGCTTAGGTGGATTTTTGAAAATTTGATATAATTGTGTAAGCTTGAGCATTTTCAAAATGAATTTGTGGACTTAGTTGTTTTGGAAATCTTGAAAATTCTTCGGTGAAAAGAAATTTTGATAGTGAAATCGAATTTAGAGTTTAAATTTCGATTGCCAGGAAAATGATTTATTGTGTTAAAAAATTGAAATTGTATTGTGAAATTGAAATTGGATTAAATTGCAAAATCTCATTAATTTGGTTGAAGTTTTGCCTAGAGGATTTTAGAAATGTTAAAGGAAATTGGTAATTTGGAACTGAAAATTGATTTTGGCTTGCTAGATTCGATTTTAGTGACATTTTAATTGCCAAAATGTTGTTAAATGAAAATTTTGACATCTCCTAGGCTTACCTTGTTTCTATTTTGCAATTCTGGATCAAACTAGTAATTAAATGGGCCAATTTCGCTATGAGGCTCAGTTATTTTCATGTTTTATTTAAATCTGGGCCATCTTTGGGGGATTAACTTAAATTTTGTTTCCTTCCAGGCAGGTCGGCCCACTTTGGAGGTCAATAGGAGGATATAAGACGGGACTTCCCCCCTCTTATTTCTCATCCACTCCCATCTTCCTTTGCGAGGTTGAGCGATTTTTCCTCCAATTGGGCAATTTTCTCCTTGGCAGTGATTTTTGAAAGTCTAATTTTCATTTTTTGAGCAGTGATTTCTTCCTTGGAGATGGGTGATTTCTGCCCTAAGGTGAATTTGGAGGTTTGATTTTTGCAAGATTGACAACAATTTTGGGGTTTGGTTTTCCTCCAAAGGCAGCGATTTTTTTCCTCCAGCTATGGTGATTTTATTTGGTGGAGAGGCAAGGTGATTTGAGATCTGATTTTTTTGCAATTGTGGGCAAATTTAGAGGGTTGAAATTCTGATTTGGAGCAAACTTTTCTGCCCTAGGGCAGCGATTTTCCTTCAAATTGGACGATTTTGGCAAGGAGGTCGAATTTTGGTGAAAGGGGCAGATTTTTGAAAGTAATTCATTTGCTAGGGCATCACATTTTGGAGGACTGAAATTTTTGAGATCAGATCTGAATTTCAAAAAGCTCGAGTGTAGGCTGAAGGCAGATTTAATGTAAGATTCTCATTCATTTTTAGAGGTGAAGATTGGTTTTAAAGGCGGATTTTATTCCTTATTCTTGCTTGGTTTGTTTCCCTTATATTCTTCTTGCACTATTCATCCACTACTTCATCATTTCTATTGATAGGCTGAAGTTGGGAGATATAAGTGTAGATTTCATGATAGGACATTTGGAGAGGCAGAAATAAGTTAGACCACCCTAGGATTGAAGTTGGGAGATATAAGTGTAGTCCATCCTAAGGTAATGAAGAGGCAGAAATAAGTGGTAGTCCCACCCCTAAGATTGAAGTTTGGAGATTGATAAGTGTAGAGATAGGATTTGGAGAGGCAAAACATAAGCTAGGTTCCATCGATAGTAAGAAGTTTGGAGATTGATAAGTATAGTCCATATCATTTAAAACGAAGGGGCAGAAATAAGTGTTTAGGAAGGTAGATGCTAGTGCAAGCAAGAACGCAAAGGGAACAAATACCAAAAAAGAAAAGACATGATGCCTAAGACCACCTTCTTCTCGAAAGTGAGGCGAGTAAGAGACACCAACAATTGACACAATGAACATGGTATAGTTGAAAGGCATGATAGCGGTAATGATGGATCAGGCAACCAAGTTCTTTCAGGATAATTAGAAGGCCTACTTCATACATCTAGGGCAGAATTGGTTACACAAAGGCAAGAAGGGAGTTACCAAGTCGTCAAAGCTCACCCAATTAAATTTCAAATCAGAGTATGGCGACCTTATTGTGCTTCTCAACCGGATCATGGGTGTGGCTCAAGGTATGCAATTTGAGAACTGGATGTACTATTTTATTGATGAAATTAAAACTGGAAAGAGAAAATTTGATTGGGCTAGAATTATAAGTGAAAATTTAGAGTTGCAACTTAGGATAGTGCAAAATCAAAAGCAATTCTACATGGGATCCTATCTTTTCTATCTGATTGTGAGACTATACGAAAATCCTAGACTTAAGACCTTAGGAGTAATTGGCAATGGGCTGGGGCAATGTTTGGTGCATGAGTGCTATCCATAGCTTCATTTGCACAACACCAAAGATTATAAGATGTTTTATGACGCCTTTGCCATGAAGACGGTAAGGATATTACAAGGGACAATTGCTAGGAGGCTCTCATTGAAGCGGAAACAAAAGAAGTACGGGAGTTGGTTCATCCAATTTCCGCAATTCACATATATTAGTGGTAGGAAGTACAGTTTGTCCTAAGAGACTTCCAAGGTACCCACTCGACAAGATAGTTTTGATGGAGTTGGCTAGGCAACTTGAGCATTATGATAAGATGATGAAACTTAAAGGTGAGACAGGGATTACCTTCTCATTTGGAATAGGCAATGATACTTGCCCCAATCCTATCGCCTTTGTAGCTGCGGAGGGGGAGTTAGAATCGTATCATTTAGGATGGTATAGAGCAAGACAAGGATTTGATCCTAATGGTCTTATCAAGACATCTCACGAAAACACATTCAAACATATTCCTACTATAGAAGATTTTTGGGCCAATGCACAAGATGACTTTCATGTAAGGAAGCTAGCTTTCTCAAGATTGTCAGTGGGCATGATGAGGGCAGTTAGACAGGGAGGCCTTAATATTCCTGATCAATTAGAAGATGATGAAAATGTGCTAAGAGAGGATTATGATATAGTGGATGGAACAGAGTTGGGTCCAATGGATTGGGATGATCATTAGGATCCTTCCTTAGAGGCAGTTACAAGGATAGTTGATCTACACACTGAGTCATGGTACAATGAGAAGTTAAGGCAATTACAAAGTCGGAAGATATGCCTTACTTATGAGAAGATGAAACCGGAGGAAGAAGGTCCAGTGGAGTCAGTCGGATAGAAAGGTGGCGGCAATAGCCAGCAATAAAGAGTAGTTAAGAGCAAGAAGAGAAATTTGGAGGTTGAGAAAAGTAAAAAACATTAGGAGCCTCCAACAAAGAGACAGAATGCAGCGCCGTCAAGGGAGAGTATAATTGAGGCTAGGAGCTAAGAGGTTAATACAAGTGGACAAAGGCTCTTGGTAGAGGTGAGCTCTGATTTAGAATCAAGTGGTTACAGCAACAGTACCGAATACTCTTCTCTCTCGGAGAACCAACATGGAAATGGTTTGATAGTCACTAGTGAAGAAGAGGATAGGCCAATTGATATTGAGGAAGTAAGCCAAGTGCCTAAGGCTGTTGGTGATGCTTTGCTAGTCGAATTGAATCCAGATTTGGGGACATGCACTGCACCGCTATGTTGAAGACAAATGCTTATGCCAAGAGGTGAGGTGGTGACTGTCCGAACAATTCAAGATATTCAAGGGTTAGTGGAAAAGGAAGATAGTGAAAAACATAAACAAATTGCAAAAACAATGTCAAAGGTAATCAGGAGCAATGATGAGGGTCATCGAAAAGTTTAGATTGCTATACCAAAGGTTAGCAAGGCAATGGATGAGATTGGAGCCCAGGAATATGAGATGGTAGAGTATAACTTGGGAAGAATCACAGATGACATGGAATGTAAGGAGATCTAGGAAGGCATGGTTTTAATTAGAGAAAGGTTGAGGAAGACAAACGAGAGGATTGTAAAGTTGGAGGCCGAAAACAAGTATTGGAGAGATTGCCATCCTATTCAACAGTTGCATCAGGTAGCCCTTCCGCAAGACAGTGGGAACAACATAGAAGAGATATTGGCTCAGCTACACGAAATCAAGGATTGGATCAGTGATATAATTCAAGATGGGCGAAGTTTCTTACCTTCCTTTATCTCGACATTCAGGTCATTGGTGGCTATTAGAGACAAATTCAAAACATTTGAAGGGGAGTGGAAGGATTTCCTTCTAGTCAAGGACTTAGCTGTTCCCAGGTTACGAGCATTTATTGGGCTACTAGAGAGATATTTGTAAAGAACCAAGTTGGTGGACGAAGGAGGAATGAGTACGGCGGACTCTTGTATGTTGCCTTGACCATTAGATTGAGGATACTTGAACAAATACGGAATGAGATTGCACAACATAGCCCAGGTGTTGACACTTCCATTTCAACCATGTTGAGCGATGTTGGGGTTGCACTTGATTTTGAAGATATCGAGAGGGGAACGTTAATGAGATAGAGTTTGGATCGAGATTGGATGAGTTGGGGAAGGTTGCCATCAAGAAGAAGCATTTGGGCACCCTTGCCTCCCTCATTGCCTTTATTAGATATGCGAAGGAATATGAGAAGGGTCACAAGAAGACACTGCAAGCAGGAAGCAATATGATGAATTTAGATGAGCTCAAGATGAAGCACACGCCTTGCCCTCCCATGAAGGAAATTAACAATAGGCTAGCCAAGTTCATTGCCTTGGCTAAGAAGATGAAAGAAAAGGGTAGAATTATAATAGAAGATCATTTGATGTAAGCCCAAGTGGAGAATTCTCCTTTCTTTTGGGTAGGATAGGTGTCTGATTTTGATTGGCCACCATTTTGGTGCCTTCTCATTGGTTGCCACTTTTCCTTTTTTTCATTGGTCCATTGATGAGGTGACATCTTCTCATTGGTCAATGGGGTGGCAACCCTAATTAGGGTTTCTGGGATTCGATCTGGATCGTTGATTTTGCCTCTTAATCTCTACCGTTGGTTGTAATTTGGCCCCTACATAAGGCCATTTGCTCTCACTTGTAAAGGGTTGAAGAAAATTGTTGCTTAAGATAATACCAAAATTGCTTCTCTTATCATTGTTGTGTCTTGCATGGTGATTAAGAACACTTGGTGTTATTTCATGGTTTTTACTTCCAATAGAAAGTTAATTAGGGCTGAAGAAAATTGTTGCTTAAGATAATACTAAAATTGTTTTTCTTATCATTGTTGTGACTTGCATGGTGATTAGGGACACTTGGTGTTATTGCATGGTTTCTACTTCCAATAGTTAGAGTTAAATTCCATTGAAATCATTAAAGTAGATTTTATTTCAAGAAAGTTGTTAAGCAAGAGTAAGAATAGATGGTTAGTTGTATGGTGATATTAGTGGATGTTTGATAGGGATCTATAAACTAGGCCACTAGCATCCCAACGGCTTGTTAGGAAGCCTTGCATGGTAATCTAGTGTTTTTTCTCTTGAATCATTGCATCTATGGAGGTAGAGCCGCTGGTAAGCTTTCATCAGATTTGATCCTCGTCCATTTGCTAATCTTTCCATTCGTTAGGAGTAGAGGTAAAATAGCAAGTAGTTTAGTAGTTGGATTTCATTCTTGGAACAACTTTGAAAATTAGAAATATCATCAAAGGTATAAGTCATTTGAACACGCACCCTTCATCATCATCGCCATCAACACTATTTGACACTAGTATACGTTACAAAGCTAGGTTCCATCATCATCAACGCGAAAGTTCGACATCCTTGAAAGAGCAACGTAAGCTTGCCTACGTGATTAACCAACAAATCACATAAATCTAACCGAGTTATTATCCACAGATGTAAGGAACCTTGGAGTTTTTCTCATGTTCTTCATAAGTATTTACTTTTCAAGAGAGGGTTGAGTGTTTGATATTCCGTATCAAGTATTCAATTCCTATATGTTATGTAGTGGTGGTACAAAACTGACATCAATGGTATGTTTGCAACTCTAATAATTGGTGTGGGGTTGACGTCTAATTACTTATTGGTGCTTGCGTTCAGCTCATTTTGACTTCAATACTCAATGCTGGTATCCCTTATTGTTCCTCACCATCTAGTTGTCCTTCCCTTCACAATTCCAGTGATCTCCTTGTAAGCAGTGTGAATGGTGATATGGTCTATTATTTTCTTGTCTGTGACTGCTCACTATCTTTGTGCAATACTCCTGCTATGATTGCTTGACTATGATGCTCACTGGATGTCTAGTTGTCCACATGTGTGTTCGCTCCTTTTATTCTGTTTGTGCTTGTGTATATGTTTCCAATAATTAATTACAGTATGGACTCCCTACGTAGAACTTAGTCGTACTTTTGATTGGCAAATGCAAATCTGAGTTGATTATTTATCATACTGTTTCCTTCATCTTTGTGTATCGCTTCGATTGGTTCCCTTTGTTTCTGAAAGTAGTATGTCTTTTTTCTGTGATGATGATTTATGTACACTCAACCTTGTATAATTAATATGATTTGGACCAAGTCATGTCCCTTGGCCATGACTTTGGTTATGCGATCCTTGGAGTAATATTTAGATTCTTATATATTTAGTTCATAGTAATTGATATGGTAAATATGGTTAATTTATCTATTAGATACTTTCTTTATTTATAATAGTTTTTTAACATAATCTATTTGTCTTATCAACTTAACTATTTATTCTATTGTAATAATTTGATATAATAATATTTCAATATAATCTATATCAATTTAATTATTTGTGCAAAGGCATCTTTAAAAGAAGATTACTTTTATTTACTATTTATTTAGGAAATTAAATACACACACACACACACGTGTGTGTGTGTATGGTTTTTATCAAGTACTCATTTTGGGGTCATTAGAGCAATGCAATACCTTAGAGGGATCTGCGGACGTCGTCTGTGATTCATTGGAGGGAAAGAAAACATAGAATACTTATTAGACCAATATGAAGGTTCAGAGATTTCTACAGAGGAGGAAGGAGAGAACACATCCAGGAAGAAGTAAAAAAAAGAAGAATAACAGGGAGGCTTCACCGACTATCTCTTCTCAGGTGGCCACTAGGAGTAAGATCAAGGTGGATGTTGGAGCTAAACCGAAAATGCCAGGAAAACTGAAAGCCAGTTCTATTAGAGATGAAGGAAGTAAGAATATTGCGGATGGTACTCAATTGATCATTCTGGAAGTATGCTCTCTTAAGAAAAAATGAAAGTCATATCATGGAATATTCATGGTCTCAATGGACTGTGTTGAGAAACCTAATTAGAGATCATAGGCTAGATATTGTGTTGATTCAAGAAACCAAAGCGACTAAGGAAAGAATGAAATGTTTGAAAGTGTTTAAGATTTTTTCGGTGGCTGGGTCCAGTTTGGATGGTGCCTCTAGGGGCCTTTCTGTTCTGTGGAATGCTTCTAAAAGTAAAGGTGAAGTTCTGTATGAAGCAAGTAATATTACGTTTGTTAATTTTACTAATTTCAAGGATGGTGATAACTGGACTATTACTAATGTGTATGCTCCAAATTTGAAAAGGGGAAGATTTAAATATTGGGAAAGAACTAAGTATATTTATGCTTCTTTGTCTTGTAATAGATGGATTGTAATGGGGGATATTAATACTCCTCTCAGAGAAGCGGAGAATCGAAGAAATGGAGTGGCTTTGCTACCGACCTAGATAGCAGGTTGGATCACATGAGCTTTATCAATGATCTTGCTCTTATTGATGTGGATTTGCAAGGCACTGAATTTACCTGGTCTAATAGGAGAATGGGAGAGGAGTGTATTCAGGTGAGACTGGATATGGCCCTGATTTCATTTGGTTTTCTTTCCTTTTTCAAATGTTCTCTTTTGGCTTTGGCTAGAGTTGGAAATGACCACTCTCCTATTTCTCTGATATTGGATCATTTGGACTGAAAGAACTTTTTGTTTAGATTTGAGATATGTGGCTTGGTCACTCGACTTTAAAGAACAATATATAGGAATGGTAGAATATCAAAAATGACAGTACAACGATGTTTAGAGTTGCCAAGAAGTTGAAAAATGTTAAGAATAAAATCAAGCATTGGAATAAAACTGATTTTGACAATATCTTTGAATCTAAAGCTGCCATTCTCTTGGATATGAATCAGATTCAAGGTGAAATTCAACAGTTGGGATATTGTACAGAGTGTCTCTCTAAAGAGAAAGATATCTTGTCAAAATATCATGATGTTATATCTGAGGAAGTTTTTGGAAACAAAGGTCAAGATCCTTATGGCTTAAGGAGGAAGATAGAAATACTAGATTCTTTCATCTCACTGCTCTCAAGCATCGTGGTGCCAATATAATATCTAGATTGGTTAAGAATGATAATACTATTTGGGATGAAGAAGAAATTAATTCAGAGGCTATAAGGATTTTCTTTGACTAACTGTCCGCTGACTCTAAACTTTCATATAAGGATCTAGAGAGGCTTCTCAGTAATATTTGTTCAATTATAAGCAGAGATATTGTGAAGACAGATGTCATCAAAGTGGTTCAAGAATTCTTTGGGTCCAAAAGTCTTCTAAAAGAAATTAATACGATGTTCCTTGTGCTCATTCTGATGGTGGCTGGGGCTGGCTCTATGGATAAGTCCCGTCCCATCAGCCTATGCAATTCATTTTATAAGATTATCTCGAAGGTGCTTACCCTTAGGCTTCTTGCTGTGCTCCCTTCAATTATCTCTCACTAGTAGTCTGGTTTTGTCCTTGGAAGGCAGATTCTTGATTCCATCATTTTGGTCCATGAAGTGATTCATTCCCTTGAATCTTCATCAAATCATGCTTTCTTCTTCAGCTAGATTTGTCTAAGGCTTATAGGGTTTTTGTCTAAGGTGTTAGAAGCTTTCGACTTTGATCATAAGACTTGTAAGCTGATATCTCATTTGCTTTCTTTTGCTTCCATGGCAGTTATTGTCAATGATTCCCCTTCTTTCTTTTTGAAACCCACCAGGGGTTTGAGGTAGGGCAATCCTTTATTTCTTGTCCTCTTTATTATTGTTGCTGATTGCCTTGGGAGGTTGATATCTGCTAGTATTGCCTCTAAGAGTTTGGTGGGGATTAAGTCAACCTTTGCCAGTCTTACCTTTTCTCACCAAAAATTTGTTGATGATACTATGGAGGCTAAGAACATAAACGAGCTGCTCAATTGCTAGAGTAATGCTACAGGATAGTTGATTAATTGGGACAAGAGCTCTTTGTATTTTATTAACACCCCCCTTGACAGACAACATTGTATTGCTGATTAATTGGGTTGTAATATAGGAGACTTCCAACAACTTATTTGGGTCTTCCTCTTTCGTTAAAAGCCCCTCAGTCCTTTTGGACCAGCTTGGTTGGGTGGGAAGGAGTGCTGCTAAGTCAAGTTGGTAAGCTCCAACTTCTTAAGTCCTCTCTTCAAAATTTGCCTACTTATGCTCCTAGTCTTTGTATTTTATTAACACTCCCCTTGACAGACAATGTCGAATTGCTGATATATTGAGATGTAATATAGCAGACCTTCTGGCGACTTATTTGGGTCTTCCTCTTTGGTTGAAATCCCCTGACTCTTTCTGGAGCAGCTTGAGTGATAAATTTAATAAGAACTTGGTTGGGTGGAAAGGAGTGCTGCTAAGTCAAGTTGATAAGCTCCAACTTCTTAAGTCCACTCTTCAGAATCTTCCTACTTATGCTCTTTGTCTTTTCTCTAATACCTCTAAATATGTGGAGGCTATTGAAAGGATTCAAAAGAGTTTCTTATGGTTGGGAGCTGAAGAACTTAAAAAAAACCCTCTTATTTATTTCATGGGATAAGGTCTATGTTCCTAAAAATAGGGGTGACTTGGGTATAAGAAAGATAAAAGCCTTTAATCAAGCTTTGATGGCCAAGTAGGTTTGGAGAATTTTTCATAACAAGGTAGAATGGAGAGACATCCTTGCCTGTTAAGTATCTCTATAGTATCACGACCTTTTAGGACTCCTTGTTTTCAAACCATATTCTGCACAATTCTTCCATTTGGAATAGTATTCCGAAGGCTTGAATTACTGCTTCGATGGATATTAAATGGAAGGTTGGTAATAGGATGATAATCAAATTCTGGGATGACAATTGGTTTCCTATTGGGAAGTTGGTTGATCATGAGGACTTTAGTGAGTGGAAAGACATCTTCTTGGCCTAATTTGGTAGCTTGGTTGCTAATTACTGTAATGGAGATGCTTGGTTGAACTTATGTGAGATTTCTCCCCAACTTGCATCCTTGATGACTATTCTTTCTTCTATTGTCATTGTTGATAGGCCAGACACCCTTGTTTGTGCTGTCTGGATGTTTGGATCCTTTACTGTGGCCTCATCCTACTATCTCTCTTCTATTGTCCCCGATCCTCCCCCTTACCTAGTCTTATTCCAATACTGAACATCTTTTTTTGGATCCTTCTTCAGAATAGAGTTCTTAGTGTGGATAATATTTATAAGAGGGGATTTATCTCCCAAATATGTGCATCCTCTATTGTGCTAATGAAGAATTGGCCAATCATCTTCTCATTCATTGTCCTTTCTCTAGAGAAATTTGGTCTCTCTTCTTTGGTAAACTCAACCTTCCCTGGGTCCTCCCCCCAAACCTGCCTGAGTGCTTCGTTTAGTGGTCCCTTCCTTTCCACCCTTCTAAGGTTTTCACCCAGTTTTGGCCCCTGTCTCTATCTCACATTCTTTGGGGAATTTGGAAAGAACACAACATGATTTTTAGAGATAGGTCCTCTTCTCCTAAGGCAGTCTTCAAGATTGAAAATGCTATCTTGGAAAACCTAAATTGTTTTGGTGGTGAATTCTCTAACCTAAATTTGGTCATTGAGTTTGTGCATATTACTAATCCTGTTAATTGCAGTAGAAGGGAAAGCAGGTGGCTCTTTCCTCTATTGAATTGGTGCAAAGCGAATTTTGATGGGGCAACTAAGGGAAACTTTGGGCTGGCTAGGTGTGGGGGAAAGTTGAGAGATCACTTTAGTTGATGCCTTGCTGTAGTGGCACTTCCCTTGGGAAAGAAGACGAACCACTATGTGGAGGCGATGACGGCTTTTTAAGCTACTAGCATGGCTAAGGACATGGGTATATTTAATCTATGGTTGAAGGGCGACTCAAATAATATCATCAACTGTTTAAAGGGGATTTCTAAATTGTCTTGGACTATTGATAATATAATCCAAGTGACAAAAAGTATCCTTAATACCATGGAGAATTATTTTATCTCTCGTGTTTATCAAGAGTCCAACAAGACCGCTAACTCTATTGCCAAGGCGGCAGTGAGACTTAATTAGAGGATGTGCTGGCAAGGTGAATTGGCCCTCCCTACGAAGGTCATATCAAATATTAATTATGATTTAGTAAATGGCAAAGAGGGATTTATTTCAAATGATGTCAATGGTACCTCGAGTTGATGGTTTATTGATTACGAGACATTCAAAGGATTGCAAGGAAAGTGGTGTAATGATTTCCCCTTTTTCCCACACATTTTATGGGTGATTTTGAGCACCGTCTCTTATTTTTTCCTTCTTAGCCAATTTAATTTGGGCAAGTGCTTTATTTGTTGTTTGTTCGGTTTTTTGGTGTGTGTTTTGCACAATAAGAGTATGGGTGGACAACAAAGATGTAGGGAGCCAAATAATTTCGAGAAATGGACGAGGAGAACCAGGGTGTGAGAGATCTTGCATGATGGTGGTCTAATGCCATTCGTGGAGAAATTGCATGGTGTTAACCCTGATGGTACTAAGCTTTCCGTCAAGAGCTAGATTGAAGGGACCTTGAATAATTTTTGGAGAAGTGTCACAGTAATAGAAGAGATCATATACCAAGTCATTGGAATTCCTATTGTTAGGAAGAAGTTTTACAGAGATGGGAAGATCTCTAATAGTGTTGTTGAGGACTTCCTTAAGGATGAAGAGGAGTGGGATGCTTTGATTAAGAACGATAAGACATATTGTCCTCTTAGTTCTATAAAAAAGATCTGAGGGTTCGTGCTGAGAATTATTGTTTATTATATCACTCTAGATAGGAGATTTTTTTGTATCTGCACCCATCACTTTGTCTTGTTGAACCATTTCAGACATGCTATCAAAATCTCCATTCCCTTTTATCTGTACACTTCTATCAATACCAACATCAATGGGATTAGAGAAAGGGTGGTTACAAACCCTCCTTTGCATGATGGCCTCATTCTCTTTATTTATGAATACATTAAGGTTCATTTTGTAGGGAAATCTATTGAGGAAAAGGTGGAGTCTAAGGGAGATTATGAAGACTCTGATTCCTAACAAGATTTTCCAAAGATGGAGGATGGTGAAGGCATGCATTCGGAAGACTTTGAGGCCACTACCACCAAAGAAAAAGGCAAGGGATCCTCTTCCAAGCATCCCCCTGAAGAATGTCAAGGAGGGGGTTAAAAACGCAAGATCACCAAAGTGGTTATTTCCTCTGATGAGGATTACAGTGAAGATGAGGAGGACATGGAGACAGATAGAGAAGAGCAGGACAACCACATAAAGAAAATGGGATCTCCTTCCTTTGCCATGAAGAACAAAAAACATAAGAAGGTTTTGTCAAAGACTCCTAGCAGAGAGGGTAAGGTCGCCAAAGAGACTCCTTGGAGCCTTCCCAGGAGCCTACTATGGATAACCCCTCCCTCTCCCCTATTATTAGGGATCCCCCCCATGGTGAAGAAAACTGGGAAGAATATTAATATTAGTACAGTGAAGCTGGGAATTGCTAGAGAGAAGATGAACCTGGCTGTTAGGGGTGAGGAGATTGGTGATGTTGATCTTAGGCAACTTATTGATCCTTCTATGTTGGTGCCGAGTGACTCTAGCAAAGAGTTACAAATGGATGTTCTTCACATTGCTAGGATCAGTCTATTGGAAAATTTTACGTCCATTAAGTGGCTATTCCATGAGATTAATGAGATCAATGGTAGGATGAATGCCCTTGAGACTAGATTTAATAATGTGACGGAGAATGATGTCATTGAGGGAGCCAACGTGGATACGGGTTTTGTGATGAATATTGCTACTCTTTCCAAGATGGAGGCCAAAGTCTTAGACTTGGATGGCAGGGTTTCTAGCATTGAGAATACCCTCAAAGACATCGTTGATTAGAGCTCTAAGATCTTGAGAGCCTCAAATGAGCATATTAAAATCCTCATTAGCAAGCTGGAGGGAACCTTCAAGGATAAGGCCATTATCAAGATCTCAGATGATAAGGAGGAGCATGCTGATAGCCAGGCAGGTCCGGGAAAGAGAAACAGATCCAGCACTAGGAAGATGGCTTCTGCTGCTACTGTAGAGATCAAGCATATCAAGCAGGTGGCTGAGAGGATGGATAAGCTCGAGCTGGAGGTTGCTGAGTTTCTAAAGAATTTGGGCTAGCTGGCCTGTATATTCTGGTGTTTGTGCTTTTTGTGCTTTTTGGTTTGTCACATCCTGTGCTTTGGGTGTTATCTTTTCTTGGCTGACTTTTTGTTTTCTGGCTGGCCTTGTTCTGTTTTGTCATGTTTCTACTTATGGGCTGTAATGTTTTAAATCGTTAGTCCTCTTTTGTATAGGGTTTCAGCGCCACTTCAAAACTTGTTTTCTCTTAATCAAAAACTTTCACATACAGTAACTTAATTACTTGAGCCTTATGTAACTTTCATGTTTAGTAACTTTTCTATAGGCTTTTGGGTTGATTGGTGAAGTTTGGAAAGTTTAGGTGTACCATGGTAGAAGTTTGCTAATGTTGTGAGAGTATTGAGGGATATATTCATGTTGATTCTTATTATTCGCTTTCTTTGTATGAATATAGTTTACTTATAGATTTTTAGAAGAAAATTTTAATTTGGGTTTTATCAAGTATGTGGTTTATTCATCTTTTAAGTTAGTGGTGCCATGGATTGTTACAAAGAATACATTTTTCTAAGTAATTTCTTGAGCCGTATGTAACTTTCATATTTAGTAACTTGTCTATAGTGTTTTTGATTGATTGGTGAAGTTAGGAAAATTTAGGTGTACCATGGTAGAAGTTTGCAATTGTTGTGAGAGTATTGAGGGATATATTCATGTTGATTCTTATTATTTGCTTTCTTTTTATGAATGTAGTTTACTTATAAACTTTTAGAAGAAAATTTCAATTTGGGTTTTATTAAGTATGTGGTTTATTCATCTTTTTAGTCAGTGGCACCATGGGTGGTTACAAGGAATACATTTTCCTAAGTTACCGGGTTTGTATCCCTTACCCTATGCACCCACACCAAGTTCGCACAATTATGGGTATGGCTAGGTGCTCCCAAGGTACTCCCTAGGCACACCAAGTATGCTGCAGGTGTGCACTCACGTAACCACTGCATAACAGTGCTAGCTAAGCTCCATACAAAATGCACTAAAGACAAAAAAAGGAAAAAAAATCAGATTGGTGAAAACACTCTTTTTCCCCTATTTTTCTGTGGATTCCGATTTACAGTATAGAGGATGATCAGAAGAACAAGTGCTGGAAATTTCACGAAAATCCAATGCGTTTTCCATTTTTTCAAATTAGGCCAAAGGTGCATTTTGTATGTGGAGCTTAGCCGCATTCCAACATACCCAAGACGTACCCTAGGCACACCTGGGCATACCTAAGGAAAACCCACACACTTGCACTTAGAAAAATGCACAATGAATTCAAAAAATCAAAATTTTAACCCTTGTTTGGACAAAAAACCCTAAAATGGTGCTTTAACCATCAATTCACCCTAAAACAACCACTAATTGGCATTTGGAATTGGTCAATGATGAAGTAGCATACTATCAAATTTATTTAGTTTTGCAATTTTGTATATTTCTTTAATTTTTGTGTGTGTGTATATATATGTGTGTGTGTGTGTGTGTGTGTGTGTGTGTGTGTATGTACATGTATATATGTACGGACATACCCAAGAGCAATTTTTTTTGCCCGTACCAACATACTAGGTTCTCATACCTGTAACTGGCCCATACCTATACCAGCAACTTAGACATTTTTTATTATATTGAATTAGGAATGTATAACAAAATATTTGATTTAAAGAAAATTATTTTTATCTTTGGTTCAACTCTTTATTTACACAACTTTCTTTTTGTTTTTGGTTATATTAATTGCAGGTTCAATTGGGGTTCAGTCCGTTGAAAAGAGAATACATTAAAGCAGCCATTGCTGTAAACCAATTCACATCAAAAGAAGAAAAAAATACATTTTTTTCCAGCTTTTCTTATGTGATCTTAAAATCATTTGAGAAGATGGTTTCTTTTTTAAATGAGCTTTTCGATTAGAAACTGTTTCCCAACCCCCTTTACTTGAGAGATACATCCTCCAAATCTAAACTCCCATCCTCTTCGACAGAGGAAAAATCCTTCTCTGAAGAATCTAAATGAAAAGCCTCAAATCCATGCTCTTGCCAAGGGAAAAACTATAGTATTTACTATTCTTGTTTCAAACTTGCGGTCTGTTCATTCAAATGCAGCGAAATTTGCTTCTTGAGCATGCTTAAGATTTGAATGAAGTCAATATTTTTTCCTTTAAATTTTGGTTAGAAGGAGAAGGCTTTTGATAAAACTGAACAGATTGCAGTTCTAGGCACAAATATTCTGTTGGGAATAAAGGAGGCATCTAAGTAGCTCCCAAAGCCTATATGCCCTCTAAAATTGATTTGATTGGTTAGAGAAGATATATCAGCTTTGCGATTCACAATTTGATCTCGTGATATAACTTCCACCAGGATCTGTGACCAGCAGGGTACCTGTTTCTAACCTAGACATGCATCTTATAAATGGCCAAGACTAGAACATTTTCTACATCTGATTGGCAGCCCACCATAATCAAGTAGTTGTTTCGAGATCTACTGCCTACTTTCAGGCAGATTTCAACTAGATGAGCAAGGCATAAATCCAATTCTACCATTATACGTGCAAAAGTAGGATGTGAGTGATCCTCATAAGAAATAGACACAAATTTGATTGGAGATTTTATATATACTTCCAGAGGCGAGCCAAACTAGAAGTGCAATGGAAGATTGGGCTGCCACAGCCATACTGGTAAAAGAATTTTTTTTTCAGTCATTGGATTAAAATTGAGTAACCATAGTTTGACAAATAAAGATGCATTCCACTAGTATCATGGTCCCTTGGCCAAAATAAAAACGTTATCCTCCTTAGCTTTGCAAGAGATTATAGAACCCCATGCGTAGAGATAAATATTCTTCCAGAAAGGGTTTCTAGGTTAGAGTTAACCATTTATCAAGCTTTGACAAAGTAGGGCATAGGTTGCCAAACCTACAGACTACACCTATTTCTTCATAATAGTCTGCTTCCTTCGTCACTTTATATCCCATTTTAAATAATGGCATATTCTGTGTCATTTGAACAGGCCTCCTGTAATCTCCCAGCTGCCAAAAAGAGGACCTCTTGCATTAGCAAAATATTATTGCTTTTTCCCGAACCATTGATGCTATGCTTTCCCCAAAAGGCCCTTATTACTACCCACAATTTCTGAATATTTTTGACCTTTAATATTTCTTCCAGCAGTCGCTTCCTCCATCCCTTCTCAATCCCCATCAACAGACCATGATACTTTTGCTCCTGCTCCCTTGCTAGGCGTGCGAGGGGAAATAGCTCCCTTTCCTCCCATTTGCTAAAGTCTGACCATATGCAGCAATACCCATGCCACTGTAAGGGTTTACAACAGTAGTTGTTGCTTCTATTACCCCTTTCACTCTCCATCCACTGCAAACACCAAACCAACGGGTGCAGGTCCAACTGTAGCCCCAAAAGTAGCACACAGAAATCTTTTTGCTTCAGAGACAAGGGTATAAAAATGCTGCATCATGGGCGACAGATTCTATAGCACCCTATGACCTACATTAAATACATGGATTTTTATTCTTAAGTTTTATTTTGCCCAAATAATGATTGATAATTATCTTATATTCTTTTTCCATGTTAAACAGTGTTAATATGATGGTGTATACATTACTATAGAGGTAAATTGACAAGTTTAGGGTATTGTATTGTAAAACAGAGGACAAAGGCAACAAAAATATGACACATTATGATGTGAAACTTCATATCTTGGCGACCAATCGGTGCTGACTTTGTTGGATTCCAGAACTTTCTTGCCTTCCAATCTACAGTTGAAGAGTATTTCAGCACTTGAATAATGCCGAACCTTGAGATTTAGATTTTCTGCAAAATTTTGAGGGTTATTTCTTAAAGTTTTCCTGGATATCACTACTACTCTATACCGTTTATTGCAAAGATTGCTTTTTTTCCGTTTGGTGTTGAAAGGGTATAGAGGTTATTGGCCTGAAATGCTTGAAGTTGATAGTTATCTTGCATTCATTTGGCAGTTTTTTGTAGAACTCATTGAAGTATACACTTGGAATTCATCCATACTAGTAGCTTTTCTCAAATTCATGCCTTTTTTGCCTGCTACATCTTCTTTGTTTCTTTCCTTTCCCTGAGTTTACTACGGTAGAAGCTTCATTGATTTTTAATGTTTGCAATTCCTTGTGTTTTCCTTGTTCTCTGTAGAGCATTCAAAGGTGTATGTCTTTGTGAACGATTTATTTGCTAAGTTAAAAAATTTCAGCTGTGAAGATATCTATACACCATGATTGTCTTAGATGGTGTCTCTTGATCTACTATTTTTGTGGCCTTTTTAACTTGTTAAAACTGTTACTTTCTTCAGTTACTCCTTGACTTTTTGTAAGATGTATGTTGTGCTAATTATTTATTCTTGATATGAGATGTTTCCTCCTAATTTTTTCTGTCTGTGATCCCGTCAATGAATTCTATATACCATAGTTCAAGCTGATTTTGTTTTTGAAGTGCTCTCTGTTGCTTGGAATTTTAGATTTTTCATTAATGTAAAGGATGGATTCGCAGGGCAGTCTTGCCACATGGTCATTTATTGTAATTTGTATATACCTTATACACCAATAATCTACGACGACTAGCAAAGCCACATTGTGTTTGCCATAGTTCCCTATCATGCTCCTAGAACCAATTTAGCCTTTTCTTAATTATGCTGTGAGCACTCTAAATCAATTATAACTCCATTGTTATCATCTTACATTTTTCTGTATCTTGCAGACACACAGACTTGCCACATTCTGTAAGTGTAACAATTCATGGGAAGAATATTCTAGTTGAGTAAGTATACACAGTTACAAACTACTGCAACATTTTTCAGAAGCATATTTAAATATGCTGTAAACAATGGTGATGTAATTCTTTGTTTGTGCACTATTGATAGGCATATATGTGGTTTCCCTCCAAAGAAAGAACTTGAAGAACGTGTACTTGCAAACTGTATTGATATCGTGGTGTTTGGACACTCACATGTTCCTGGCGTATGGTGGCATAATAATGTTTTGTATGTGAATCGTAAGTTAAAAGACAACTTTGTCGGACTTATGTTATTTCTTTTTAATTTCGTGAACTGACCTATTCCGATTTTTCAAATGTAAACCATGCAGCTGGCAGTGCTGGCCCAAGACGATTCAAGCTTCCACGTTGTATTGCATTTCTGATGATCCATTCAACAGGTGATGTTGAAGTAGAATTCACGCCAATTGGCTGTCTTCCACAAGACACGATTGGACTTCCATCACCATTTAAAATTCCGACAAAGTCCCATGACAAGTCAGATGAGAAAAATGAGGTAAAAGAAATAGCTAAAGATCATAGTAAACGACATAGGTAATCTTGCTATATTCCTTTTTGAATCGTTTTCTGGATCTTGAGCTTGGATATCTGATGATAGTTAGCACTTAATATTTCCTTCTGTGTAGTAGATTTTTCTATTATTGAGGCTATGTTTCCTGTAACATGTGAATACAGGGTTTTGTACATGGGCTGTTAATTGAGGCATGAATCGTCAATGAGTATTAATTGAAATGTCTTTTCTATCTTATAAATGGCGGCCAAACGAAATAATTTCTGTGATCTCTTTCCTTGTCAAACATTTTCCTTTTGTGCTTTTCCAAATTCCTTCAGAAATATTTTGTTCTAATACTCAGCTTTCTTCTCTCTCTTCATCTTTACATATTCCTTGTTCTCTAATTCTAAAATATTTTCACGTTGGTATCATTTTTTGTAAAACTGATGCACCTACAGCTATGTGCTTAACCTATCAGCAATTTGTCTATTATCACAATTATATGTGATCGAGTCTTTGGAAGTAAGCATTACGAGGATGACAAAGGAAATCCATTGGAAGCAATTTCTTTTTTACCTTCCTTAAAATGAAAGAAACTCAAAAACTATCTAGGTCAAATAAATTTCTATCATACATATCATTTTCTTCTTCGTATGCAAGTCAAAATTGCTCATATGTTTACTTTTTCAATTAAGTAATTATGAAGGCCTGTTATGATTTCCTTTCAGCAAATATTATTACATGGGAAAGTTTAAGGTTGTGTAGATTCATTCAACATCATTTGTTGTTAGAATGTGAGGTTGATGCTATCCATGTTGTCATTGATGTCAACATTGTTCCGTCCTCTTGGTGTGTCAGTTATGTATTGGTTGATGTGCACTGATAGATCTAGTGTATCAGTTGTGTATTGGACAATGTGTACCAATAGTTTATGTATTGGTTGATGCATTCACCAATGGTTGTGCTTCAAATTTTTTATCCTTCTATGTCTCAGTGGTAGATCTACTTGGCACTAGTAGATCTACTTGGCTTGCAACATATAGTGGATTGTATTTTTGGGTTGATCCTAAGTAAAGCACGCTATTTGTGTTTTAGTCCCAACAATTGCATTAATGTGCTCATTATGATCGATGGCACCAAAGATTGTAGATGGCATTGCATATTGGAAAGTTTGAGGAGTTTGAATGGTTGATGTGGTCCACGTTTCATTCCTTTCCCCATTGGAAGAATGTCTTGGTGTGTACTATTCCAAATTTGTTTTGGCCAACAGGTTTGAGGGCAACATGCAGTATAAGAAGAGTGAAGATTTCAGTTGGTGAAGATATGCATGATGCTTGTATGTGAGATATATGTGATACATGTGCGGATATATTGAGGCAATTGTTGCAAGTTGGTGTGAGCAATGTTGGACTATGTTGCAGAGTATCAATGATCATTGATTATATAATGGTGATTCAACTTTCATTTCTTATATTCTGGGTGTAAGCCTTATTGTATTAGTAGTGAGCCTTCATTATTCTCTTGGGTAGTTAGTCAATGGCAGTTAGCCGATTGATGGTGACCCAACCTTCAATGAGCATTACTAATAACAAACCTCTTGTAAAAACTACCTTAATCAATGTCACTCTAACAGATGTTCATTTCGTGAGAATCAACTTCACTATGGTTTTCCCCTTTTGGATTTCTGTGTAAAACTTGGTGTTCATTGTGTTAGTGTTTTTGTGCTATCATATTTATATCTACTGTGATTAATTGTTGTTCTTAACAGATAGTTCAGAAGTGGTTATTAGTGCTTGTTAAATATTTACTAACAAAATAAAAGTTTTAATAAGTGCGTGGGAGTAACTGATTCATCCCCATCTCGATTATTTAGCATGTTCAATAATTAGTATTAGAGCTTCATTCCTTGGTATAAAGCTTAATTGTTTGAGGTAGATTTTATGGCACACAAATTGAACATTGATAGATCCAACTATAGTTCATGGAAAGATTAGATGAAATGTTATTTGTTTTTTCTTGGCTACAAGATCTGGAAGCATGTTTAGACAAAGTATGTGTATCCTTGGAATGACCTGCAAACTTGAGATGGAATTGAAGCGAGGAGAATGAGAAAGCAAGGTATGCGACCATTAGTGCTCTATATAAGATAGAATTAGCTAAAGTTATTTTTAAGACTTCTTTTGAAGTTTGTGAAAAGTTGAAAGAAATATGTGAAGGAAATGAAATGGTATATTTATCTAAGAAACTAACTACTAAGAGATATTATGAAACTTTTAAAATGTAAGATGGTGAAGACATAAAGAGTTACTTTCAAAGAGTTGAGAATGTCGTAAATGAAGTTAAGAAACAAGGCGAAACCAATATCGATGAAGACTTCATGGAAAAGATCTTGATGATACTACTTGATAGTTATAATTACAAGATCTTGGTTGTAGAGGAGGTTTATGATCCAAACAAGCTTACCAAGGAGCAAGTATTTGGCACCTTGATAACATTTGAACTAAGGAAGTTTGATAGAGACAAGGGAAGATTTGAGACAACTTTCAAGGAAATCAAATCTGAAGAATCTAGCAGTTATAAAGAAGAACTAGAAGCTAACTTTCCAACAAGATTGGAGAAAGGTATCAGGAAGTACAAAGGTTGCCTTTGAAATGTTTTAGATGTCGCAAGATTGGTCATTTGGTTGCTACACATCCAGTAAGAGGCCCTAGATAGAAATTTTGTAGGTTCAACAAAAAGGCTTACTATGTGAGTGAAGATGTTAGTATTTTAGATGATGAGTTGGAAGGAGAACACTGTTTGTTTTATACTGAAGAAGAAGATGAGAAATCTGAAATTGATATTTCTAACATATGATGTTGAAACTACTTTGTAATATTGTATGCTAGATGAAATAAAAATGAATGGTTGATTGATAGTGATTGTTCTCATTGTATGACTTGTAACTCCTTGCCAGGGAACTTGAGAGAACAAGTCATCTAACTACTAAAAGTGGAAGTAATATTTTTTACCAATGATACATGTGTCATTTATCAAACATAAACATACACTTGTTTACAAAATTCAAATGTGATATTACTTGTTGACATATTAGTCAAGTTTGTTATTAGTGACACACACTTATTCAGATTGTATATAGTTACCAAGTTCATTGTACAACTATCAGTGTTTGCCAAGTATTTTAGTTGTCATTGAGTTCTACAGTTGCTACCGAGTCCTTTGGACAAATCTTAGTGGTTATTGAGCAGCCACAGTTACAGTGAAGATCAACAATGTAAACCATCCATCTCAGTGTATGCCGAGTTTACCAGTGAAAGCTGAGCTGTGTAGTGTTTACTAAGTTCGCAGTGTATGTCATGCGAGTCTAGTATTAACCAAGCTTCTCAATGTTAAACAAGTGACTCAGTTTATACCGAGCTCGAGGTGAGAATGTTTATTGAGTCATGTCATGGTAAACAAGTGATTTAGTTTATATGACGAGTTTCACAATATTTATCGAGTCACCAGTGCAGATCGAGTTTGAGACTACTTGGAAGTGATCAGTATGGACCGAGATTCTACATCTACCAAGTGCATGATGATGCCGAGCATTAACAGTGGATGCCGAGTATTAGAACCTCATTGAATCAGTCTTCAAAACCCAAGTGTCTTCATGTGGGCCAACTCTGTAATATTTGTGGTAACTTTTATTGTGGCCAACTTTGTAATTTGTATAATTGGATTGATATATATGTAATGCATTGTATCATATCCAAAGAGTGAGTATGAGTGTGTATAAGAATGTGAAGATGTAACTGCAAACAAAATTAGAGAAAAGCAAGAGTGAATTACAAAGGCTACATCAGTATAAGGAGCAGCAAAGTCATATCTATCACAGCAAGGTGATTAGTATGTAAAGGAATCTCATTCAACAAACCAAGTTGCAGAGTAGAGATCTTCTACTGTTTCATCCTAACAAGTGGATCAGTCAAATCCTTTCACAAGGTAGACCTAACAGTCTTTTGTAAATCTCTTTATCGAGTGTATACTTAATTGTATGTTTGTAAATCCTTTCACAAGGTGGACCTAGCAGTCCTTATTGCTCCTAATAGGGCAGATCATCAGAAGTGATCAATGTAAGCTTTAATAGGCTAACTTTATATTGCAGTACTAAAGTTGTGGGTATCATCCCCACCCCAGTTTTACTTTTTATTTGGAAGGTTTTTGAGTCACCAAATCTTTGTGTCACAGTGTTATGAATGCTCTCATGTTTTCAATTTCTTATGCATGCAATTAGATCGGTTTACATGTGATGAATTACATGCTAATTGAATAGTTGGATTAAGAGTTGAAATTGCTAAAATTCTAGAGGTTACTGATTCACCCCTCCCCTCTCAGTTACCTAGCATAGTCTTGAATATTTCCAACAATTACTAACCAACCTAAGCCCTCATAGGTTCCATAATGTCGCTACTAAAGCAACATCATCAAACATATCTACATCTGTAAAGATATACATTGAATTGTGATATTTATTATTCTATGAACATTTTAATGTTCATATCTTACTTAAACGTAAGTTAATCAACTATCCTTATTAGAATTATTAACTCAAGTTATTACTTCCAAGACTAATCATCAAATTCATAGCCTCTGCTAGTCTATGCTTAATATTAGTTCTTTTTAAACATGTAGAGATAAATGTTCATTAAGTTATGTTTTGTTTTATTACCCTACGTTCATTTTAATTGCATTAAATAAACATAAACTAGTCATTAATCAATACAATCAAGTTAGTGTCTCCACCCATCATATCACAATTACCCATTGATTACAAGTCTAATTGCCACGTGTTATCATTCATAATACATCCTTTGAATATTAAGTTAAAAGATAATATTTTCTTTCCTCTCTATCATTTTATTAGATACATCGCAACATAACTATTCCTAGGTTTCCTTTTATCCATCAACATAGGAGATACTTAAACAAATACCATTATTAAAACAACATCTTTTAAATACACTAAAATAATAATGTTCACTCTTCCCTTTCTTTTCTCTTAGAGCCACCCTTTCTTTTTTCACATTAATTTCAAACTAAATTACATCATTATGTCATAGATTTAGTCTCCTCTTAGGAGTTTATATTTATATGAATGCATACACATTAGTACATCTCAAAACAATATACCTCAATATAATTTTTGCAAAGACCAATCTAGAAGGGAACAAGAACAAGGGTCATCCAGAGACCACAAACAATACCTTGGAAAAATTAAACACCCAACCACGTAGAACCAAAAGGATCCACTCCCTCGAGCTAGGAGATAGAAACCAAGGTCCATGCAAGAGATGACAACTAAGATGTTCCTAAGGTGGTAGTACCCTTCCCAAAATAAAGCACAAGGTTATAAACAAGCACTTGCACTTGAAAGAGAAAGGGGTATGCCAATAGTGATAAAAGGTACAAGTCTATATAAGACAGTTGCTCACATGTATTTTTTTGTCAAACATTTAATATAATATGAAAGGAAATTTAAAAGAGGGAAAAAAATAAACTTAGTGAAATTGAAATAGTTAATATAATATGAAAGGAAACGAAAAAAAAGATAGTTAAATTGGTATGTGTTTTGCCCACAAAGTAAACTTTTTTGGAAGCAAAATAGGAGGCATTTACACATTTTATTTGTAAGTTTAATAGAATGTATTACATCACAAGGTAATGTACTAAACAACTAGGTCACATATATAGTTCGTTCTTAAATTCATATACATAATAGAAGAGGAAAATGAAAAAAAAGGATAGTTAAATTGGTATGTGTTTTGCCCACAAAGGAAACTTTTTTGGAAACAAAATAGGAGACACATTTACACTTTTTTTTTGTAAGTTTAATAGAATGTATTACATTACAAGGTAATGAGTAGTTTGTTTTTGGAAGAAGAAGAAATGGATTTCAATCGCATGTAGCTACCAAAAAAGGTGTATTTTTTTCCGCAAAACCAACAAATCAAAAGTGTGGCCAAGGATTGATTTCAAGCAATAGAAGTTTGGATGAAACGTTCATTTGAGCTAATATTGCCCTAGGTAAACATTGGTAATAAAGTTGTTTTAAAAAAAAACATGATTTGTATCGTTACAAGGGGCATCTTCTCACCATACGTGTAACACATCAACTATATTCATCAAGAAAAGAGGATATTAAATTGCAAAAAATGTAGCTAGTAAAAAACTGATGAAGTAAACACATAATGAGACATATAGTATAGAATAGAGCAATGGTACAAAAGTGTGCCAAATAATGGAAAAAAAAGAAGAAGCATATTAGCTAGAAATAAAATAATTGGTGTACAAAAGGGAAAGTACAAGATCTTGTACCCATTTTTACTATAATGAGAGTTGTTGCAATTGAGACTCTTCCTTTTTCTCAATAAATTGTATATGGATTGCTTTTTATTCTTGAATATTGAACAAAGGAGAATGGTGATTCTATACGAAGGTTGTTTGGTGTTTTAACTCTTTATAAGGATGTAAAAGTCAAATCTTGTTTTGTTTTACCAATGTCAATTGTTTTCTAAAGCGCCAATCCTTTGGATTTATGTATGGTGAATGCCCATGAAATGGATACTGGTATTTGTTTATGATTGCCTAAGGATATAGGTGTTATAGGTAAACTTCTTGGGTCATCTTGGTCCTAAGGTGGGCCATTGTAATTATAAAATTGGACAACCATATATATAGGCAGTTTTGGGGGTTTACAACTAGGTGTGTACACAAAATCTACCACCTCCCCAAGAGATCCATTTACAAGATCCATTTGGATCCATAGGTTTATTAACATTTTGTGTTGGCCTCTATATAGAAAGAGTTCGTTTGGAAGTCAGTCAACATTACTATTAACATTTTTTTGTATTTGTCCTTTTATTATAGTACTAAATGCATCAGAAAGTTTGAGTAATTTAAGCATTTTTCAATTGTGTAGCCCCACTAGATTTTTTGTAATTGGTCAAATACATTTATTTTTTAGAAACACAATGTTTTGTTTGTGCATTGCATTAGTAATTCCCAATCTTGTTCAGTTGATTCTGCATTGCACATGTTTTGCAACATTTGGTGAAAGCCAATTTGAGTTTGATTGTCACATTTTTGGCAAAATATGGGTCAATGTGATAACCATTGTGAATTGCTCCCAAAGGTATTTGTCATTTTAGTGTGATGCATAGGTTGTTCCATATAATTTGTGGGAAATATTATGCTTTAATTAGACCTATTTATTGCACTATTGCATATCTTATTCAAAGCGTAAAAACTAATATGTATTTTATGTTTGGTCATATTTAATAGAATTATATTTTGTTGGATATTTCAACTTTCAAGATTATAAAGTTTATATTGCATGAAAGATTGTAATGAAGGTGCAATGGTTATGTTAATTTTTATAAAGAATAACACTTTATGCCCAAAGAAGCTGAAACCAGCTACAAAGGTGATTCCTAGAAAGAAGGAAACAAGAGGGACTAGAAAAAAGGATTGGAAGCCTAAGGCTATGCAGAATAAGAATCGCGATCAATCTACCAACCAAGTTGTGGCTTCATCTAATGAGCTTCTGATTCCAAATGACACTATTATTGTGGTTGAAAATAAAGATTCCCCAACACAGGAAAATGATATACAAGATAGGGAAAACAAAAATGATAATGTGGATCCAATGGTTCCTTAAATCCCTAGTGGAGTGGTGTAAGAGGAGATTGGGGATAAAATTGAAAATTTAGAGGAAATGGGTTTACATTCAGTTCTTGAGCAAGGAGGTGTGGTGGAATTAGCTAGTCCTGAAGCCATGTCTTCTCCCAATTTGTTTCCCAAAGATGATCAAAATGAACTCTAGGAGGAAGGAGAAATAAAAGAGATGGAATGTGAGATCTCCAAGTGAATATTTGATTGCAAGGTGGAGGACTTTGTAGAAGCTGGAAATAACCCTGATGATGAGTGTCTTGAAGATGCTCAAAAGTGTGCTATTTTGGGTGAAGATTTCTCTTTTTCGGAGGAGAAAGATATTAATATGGTTAATTCCACTTTTCCTAAGGGGAATAGTCTCGCAAGCTCTAAGAAAGGCTATAAAGATTTGAAAAGAGGCAACAATGGGGACACAAAGGATAACAATTAGAAAACTGCCAATAGGAAGAAGGTGGATAAGGAAGAGGGATCCTCTTCCTCTTCTATCATAGGAGTTGCAACAAGAAGGATGATAGCGAATGTGAGTTCTTCAAAACAATAAGGAAGAAAATATGCTAAAATGAGGAGAGAACAAGAGAGCATGCAGAATATAGCTGAAGGCAAACAAGCCACTATTTTGAAATATACTCCTAAGAAGAAATGAAAATAATCTCTTGGAATAATATTGTCATTCAAGAAACAAAGATAGATAAAATGAAAGTAGAGAAGATTAAGCTCTTTAAAAATTGTGGTGCAGTAGCTAGTAGTCCAAAAGAGGCTTCGGGGGGTACTTTGGTTCTTTGGAATCAAAGTTATCTTGGAGGCCAAGTTATTAGTTCAAACAAGAACATGACTATGGTGAAATTTCATCATATGAAAAATGATTTTCTTGGATTCTGGCTAACATATATGCTCCTAGTACCAAAAGTGCCAGAAAAAGATTTTGGGATGCGCTAGTTGATTTTAGAAGTAGAATGTTGGATTCTAGTTGACTTATTATGGGTGATTATAATGTTCCTCTGTACGATTTTGAAAAAATGGGAGGTAATCCTTGTCAGATGGATGAGCATCTTGATCTCATGGATTTTATCAATCAACAAGCTTTGATTGATATAGATCTTAGAGGCCTCAACTTCACATGGAGTAATAAGAGAGTGGGGGAATAGTGTATTCAAGTCCGCCTTGGTAGAGTTTTAGTCTCTCATGAGTGGCTCCAAAAGTTTGTTTGTTCCTTATACTATATTCCCAAAATTGCTTCTGATCATTTTCCTCTAGTGTTTGTTGTTGATGCCTTTTTTGGTAGAAGAAATTTTCCTTTCACGTTTGAGAAGATGTGGCTTCATCACCCTAACTTCTTGGACGAGTTTAGGTGTTAATGGAATATTAAAGTGGATGGTACTACAATTTTTCAGTATTACCAAAAAACTTAGGTTTGTGAAAGGCTTTGTTAAGAAATGGAATAAGGCTTCTTTTGGTGATATTTTCAAAACAAATCTTCTTTTGAGCAGGACCTTAAAGATATTCAACATAGGATTCAACATGAAGGTTATTCTCCTCCTTTTTGGAATCAAAAAACAAAATTTTGGCTAAATATCATGATATTATAGCTAAAGAAGAGACTCTGTAGAGGCAAAGGTCAAGGGCTATATGACTCAAAGAGGGTGACAAAAATACTATTTTTTTTCATCTGACTACCTTCAAATACAAAGCTGCTAACCATATTTCTTCCCTTAATGTTGCTTTGGGGGAGATAAAGCAAGAGGAGGAAATTACTAAAGAGATGATGGCTTTTTTCTCACTTCTCTTATCTGGTAATTCCAGTATTTCCTTGAATGATCAGGATGCCATTTTGGATTCCCTTCGTTCTTTAATCTCCGAAGACCAAAATGCAACTTTTGTGGCAATTCCTTGAAAGAATGTGATTAGAAGGGTTGTTTTTTGTTTTCAAGGAGATAAGGCCCCTGGCCCTGATGGTTTCCCTATGTTTTTCTTTCAATCTCTGTGGGAAGTGGTTGGGATAGATGTCTGTGATGTTAAGGAGTTCTTTGGAGCTAGAAAAATCTTAAAGGAAACTAATTATACTTAACTTGCTTTGATCCCAATGAAAGTTGGTGCTGATACTCTTGATGTTTTCAGGCCAGCCTTTGTAACTCTATTTATAAGATTATTTCAAAGGTGCTTACTCTGAGACTTTTGAATTTACTTCCACTCTTAATCTCTCCTCAACAAAATGGTTTTGATCTTGGTAGACAAATTTTGGATTCAATTATTGTGGTACATGAAAATATCCACTCTTTGGTTTCATCCATCAAGGTTTTGTGATGAAGGTTGATTTGTCTAAAGCCTATGATCGTGTGGATTGGAATTTCATTTTCAAAGTTATGAAAACTTTTGGTTTTGGAGATCGTTGTCTCCAACTTATTTCTCAATTGGTTAATACTTCCTCTTTGACAGTTTTAGTTAATGGGGGCTTCTAATTTCTTTAGGCCCTCTAGAGGCCTTAGGCAGGGGGATCCTATTTTGTTCACTATCATGGGTGAGTGTTTGGGGAGACACATTTCAGCTTTATCCAAGGGATGGGAGCATTCATGGTCTTTCTGCTTCCTCCAACCCTTTATTATGTGCCCATGAATAGCTTGTAGATGACATAGTGCTCATGGGGATTGCATCGGTTAGAGAAGCGAGAAGTTTTAAAGAGGCCCTTAACCTCTATTCTACTGTTTTAGAACAACTGATTAAGTGGGAGAAAAGTTCTATTTTCTTTATGAATACTCTAAAGCATAGACGTATAAAAATTGCTAATATTTTGTGCTGTGCAAATGCTTATTTTCCCTGGGTCTTCCTTTGGGATCAAAGCCCCTTGATTCTTTTAGGGTTTCTTTGGCGGATGAATTGAATGCTAAATTTGTTAGTTGGAAAGGAAACCTTCTTAGCCAGGTTGGTAAGGTTCTTCTTAAGAGTTGCCTTCAAAGTTTGCCTATCTATGCTCTGAGTTTGTTTGAAATTCCAGCTAAATATGCGGATAGTATTTAGAGGATTCAAAGTACTTTTTTGTGGACTGGTACTGAAGATGGAAGGAAATTTCCTTTGGTGGTTTGGGATCTTGTTTGCCAATCAAAATGCAAAGGGGACTTAGGGATCAAGCCGATTAGGCTTATGAACAAAGCTATTTTGGCCAAGTAGGGTTGGGGAGTGTTTGAAGATAGTAAGGAATGTAGCCTTATTCAAAAACATAGATATCATTTTAATTCTCCTACTATTTAGGATTTTGTCTCTTTATCTCTTGTTCTTAATGATTCTTCTATTTAGAAATCTATTTAGGATGGTAAGGACATTGTGGCTCCGGGCAAGAGATGGAAAGTGGAAAACAATAGGGTGGTGAAATTTTGGAAGGATTGTTGGTTGCTGGATGTCTCGTTGGATTGTGTTTTTGTTAATCATCAGGCTATAGAAAGCTACACAAACTCTTTTGGTCTTTTTGCCAATGACTATTGGAGGAATGGATCCTAGGTGAATTTGACTTTTTTTGACCATGGTCTAGGTACCATTCAGAAGACTCTCAACTCTATTACCATCAAGGTTAATTATCACGATTCTTTTATTCGGGCCCTTCATCCTAGTGGTAAATTCACGGTTTCTTCTATTTTCCTTGCTAAGGTTGATAACTCTTCCCGTATTTGGGCAAAAGCCTAGACTAAGGGCCTCACTCGCAAAATTGTTTTTTTTTTTTTTTTTGGATAGCCTGTAGAATAAGAATTTGACAATTTACAGCTTGAACAAAAGGGGCTTTCAACTTATTAACATTTGTTTTCTTTTTGAAATGGAAAGTGAATATGTGAACCACTTATTTCTTCATTGCCAATATAGCTAGGATGTTTGGAAGATTGTTTTGGAGTATTGGTCATTATCTAGGGTTAATGCAGCTAACTTAATTGTTGTTTTTCTCATTGGAAATGTCTTGTTAGAAATCTTGAAGCTAAAACTATGTGGTGTTCTTTTCTTCCTCATCTCTGTTTGGGCCTTTGGAAAGAGAGGAATAAGAGGGTTTTTAGAAACTTTGAAGCTCATCCTTGGGTGGTTGGTAGGAAACTTCTCAGTGCCATTAAGGAAAATTTTATTGCATCTAAGGGAGATATTAGTAGTTTTGATATCACTTTTCCTTATGCTAGTCAATAGATCCACAATTCTTCTTCAAGCAGGGATGGGGATGTGTGGACTTCTCCTTCGATTGACTAGATAAAGGCTAATTTTGATGGGATTGCAAATGGAAAACTGAGCAAAGCTAGTTATGGGGGGATTCTTAGAGATTTTTATGGTATATTATTGAAGCTACTGTGGTGCCTCTTGGTGAAAATACTAGTCATTTGGTTGAAGTGTCTGGAGCTCTCTACATGGTTAAACTGTTGCGAAGTTAGGTTGTACTAACCTTAGGTTGGAAGAAAATTTGCTAAATATTATTATTACTTTCAATAAAAAAAGTATTGCTTCTTGGACTATTGAGATGATCATTCATGAGATTAAGAAAATTTTAAAAAAATTCAAAAAGGTTTACATTTCCCATAATTCTAGGGAAACCAATAAAGTGGCAGACTGGCTTGTCAATCTGGTGGTTAGGTTTGATAATATGATTACGTAAATAGATGTTGTGTGCCTTGACTCAATCCTTAAGGTGATTATTAATTATGATATGACAAATGCCACTGCTAGAAGGATTTTGTGAAGATTTTTTCCTTTTAATGATGTGCCTCGAAAATAATGCTATTAAGTGGTTGTGTTGGATTATGCACCGACCTATAATTATCAATTTTATTTCACATGGGAGGTGGGCTTATTTGAAGGATGCCTCTATTTTGAATCTTATTGTTCTTTTCAAACCTTTCTTTGAAGATCTATGTTTTCTTTGTGTGAATTTCATCATGGGTGGCGAGTCGAAGAAAAAAGAGCCTGATAATTGCAAATTGTGGAAGGAGAAGGGGGAGGTTTGGGAGCAATTACAGAAAGGTAAAATTAATTGCCATCTAGAGAGGCTTCATTGCTTCAAACCCCATGTCACAAAGGAATTCTTTAAGAGCTGGAATGTCAACAAGGTTAGGCTATGTGGGGCCACGATAACCATTAATGTTGATTTTACAGTTGAAATCATGGGGCTGCCAAAGTCTGGGATAAATTTCTTCAAACAAAGGAAATTTTTTGAAGCTTCTATTAAGAAATTTCCTAAAACTAAGAGGAGGAAATGTTCGTGAATGTGGAGGACCATTACAAAATTGAGCAAATTAAGGGCATTTTGGAAAGAGGTCTTGACCAGCGTTACTCGAGGGTACACAATTATCATTTTGTTTTTCTTATCATTTTTGATATAAGAAAATAATTTTTTTTCCTTTTTTCCTTGTGAATTCTCTACTTCAAGGCCTTAATGTACACCGTAAAAAGCCTAATAGGCCTATTTTGCATGAAGGCCTTATCTTGTTAATTGCAAAGTATTGTAAGGCTAGGTCTCCTTCGTCCTTTGTCGTATATTTGAAGGGGAAGAGAAAGGTTGAAGGAAATATTTTTGAGAGTGTCGCTTCTTAGAAGGATAGAAAAGGATCTCTTTCTTGGAAAAGATAAGAACTCTGAGATGGAGACTAACTTTGAGGATGCTTTAGAGGCTTTAGATATGTAAGCGAAGGGGTCCTCACACAGTAATTATAGTTCGGGCTATGTTACTAATAGTGGTGGTTGTGCTTCTGAGGATTTTGGGGGTTACTCCTATGAGTTATGAGGACCTTGCCACAAAGAAAAGTAAAAGGAGGGCTACGAGTTCTAAGAGTATATCTACTGCTAATGAGGAGACAATTGGTGGGGGCTTTACTGTAGGGATTATCTCAGAGGAGGTTTTTGAGAAGGTTGTTAATGTATTGAGGAGAAAAAAACAATAATAGTAATGATGTTTTTGTGGGTGTGGATATGGAGATGACTATGGCCCCTATTAAGAACAACGATGATGCCTCCCCTACTAATGGTGCCAATAAGGAAATGTTGGATGCTGATGTGGAGAAGGGTACCAAAGCCAAGTAGGATAATTTGAAAGTGATTATGGAGGAAGGGGTTGATAATAATGAAGTTGTGCCTAAGGTCTTCGCTATTGCTCCAGAGATTCCAATTGAGGAAGAAGCCCCTGCTTCTAATGAGGAGAAAGATACTCTAAGAAGGATAAAGGGATGACCCCACATTAGAGTTTTTAGGATAAGGGGAGTTTGGAAAGTAGACTCGAGTTTCTTAACAAAGCTAAATTTCGTGCAGATAACTCACTGGCCATGGACAATTGGGTTTATAATGAACTAAAGACCTTGAAAAATAGAGTTGAGAACTTGCAAGGCCGACTGAATGAGGAAGTTAATAGAAGGAAGGAGTTGGAAGGCAAAGTTGGTGATTTTCAAAAAAAGCTCTTAGAATATGAAGGTAACCTTTGTTAACTGCTCAACTCTAGTGAGCAAAATATGCAAAATATCACTTTCAGCCTAATGGAGGTTGTTGCCAAGATGGGCAAATAGGCTACTATGAAGGTTCCTGGTAAAGGGTTTCATGTTGCTAGAGTTGCTATTGGTGGTTTGAGCAAATGTACTAGGGCTAGTACAAAGGAAAATAAATCCCGAGCCTACCACCATTGCTGTCAAAGACACTATTGAGGAGGTTATTGGTGTGGGAAAGCAACTAGCCAATATCCTCAAGGGGTTGGCCTAGTTTCTTTATTATGCTTTTGCTACTGTTTCTTGTTTCTTTTGTTGTTGTTCTTAGGTTTAGTTGTTAGTCGCTGGTTGTTCTTGCTAGAATTTTGTTTTGTCCAACAGATGGTTCTAGTTTTTGGCCCCTTTGGGGATGTTTTGGTCATCTATAAATACCTTTTGTAACTTGATGTATAGGGTTTCAGGGGCCCTCAAAACTTGTTTTTTGGTCTTGATAGGGATGTCTTTGTAATCTTTGAATATCTATTGTATCTTGATGTAAGGGATTTTGGGTCCACTCAAAACTTACTTTTACCTTAATCCAAAACACTTTATGCCTATACTTGTTTGTATAATTCAAGGTATCATTTTCTCAATCTAATCTAGGTAATGTAAAATAATATTATCTTTTAGGTGTAATTTAAATAAATAAATTTTATTAAAAAAATCTTAACATTTTCAAGATTAGCCATTGTAGAATCCTTCACAAAATTAAATAAATATAGCATTTTGACATACAACATTTGAAGTTGGCAAAATCATATTGTAAGAATAAAAAATAAAATAAAACTTATTTCATTTCTTTTATAATAAGAACATCTATAACTAACCAACTAGCCATCAAAATCAATATTGACAATTGTTAGCTACAACTATCTAGTTAACAATAGTAGCCATTATTATTAGATTTGAAATGATGGACAAAATGTCTTGAAATAAAACACTTACAAACACTATTATTATTAAAGGTAAAAAGGATGTTTATGAAAATGAAAGTATGTAAACAAATACAACATGAATCATGTAAATGAGTAAAATTAATAGCTAAAATAAAATAAGAGTTTGCATGATATAAAATATTAACAATTGTAGCGAGATATAATGTCAAAAGAAGTGAAAAGATATAATTTGAAGGATATCGTTTTAAATAATTTTTCAAATGTTATGTAATAATATATGAGTTATACATATAATCAACACATTTCTTATTTTAGAAGATTTTAAAAAGTGGTATGGAATATTTGCAATGAATAATGTGCTACTCTATTTGAATAATCTACATTTGTAAGGGGCTACATACATACATGTAGATTTCAGATTGAAAATCTTATAATATCTGTGTGCAACTTTGTACAACCTATTCCAACATTGTGCATTGAAAAACATAGAGAACATTGGTGTATACTTTTCTTGGTCACTAGATATATACAACCTTGTCGATAAGAGTTATGATGCATACATATACATTTGTTCAACATCCAAGGATTATTTATAGAGATTGTCAATTGCTAGTGACTTGATTATGATTATTTTATAAATGGACAAAGGGTGAGCATTGCATTATCAAACAAAGTATTTTTTGCCCTCTTCCTTACCAAGATTTGTATTTAAATGATTCTTCAAAGAAACATAAATAAATGATGAATATGTTTTAGAGTATAGACCTACATGTTTAAATGAATTCTATATTTGTATGGAAAGCCACATGCCTTATTAATATTTTAACTTACATGTAATGTCATACATGTAGTACTAATGAAATACCTTGTTTTAAAAGAAAATTAGTAAAATTTAGTCATGTAATTAATCAAACATTAGTAGATATTTAGAGAGATTATTCACATAAATATCTACATAGCATATATATGCTATTATGGAAATATTTGTTATATACAAAAAAAATTATTCACATAGACTCAACAATCAATGCTTTGAATTTCTTCTTTCTGTCTTGTGACCTAGAGTGTAGATATTTCCTTTCTCAAGCTATATTGCATGGCATTAAAACTAAAGAGTGGACCTAGAGTGTAGTAACTAAATTTGAAGTAAAACATTAATAATTCATTACTACATTTGCACATAGATTAAAAGTTTGGAGGTCACTTACAAAGTTGAGTTAAAGCAAATCCTTTTGATCATTTCTTTAAAAAAACTTTTTATTTAATTATTATCTTGACTTGTTTAACCAAATTACTTTGTTCTTTATTGTATTGTTCATTTTGAAAGATAATTATTTTTTTATATCCACTCCAGTTTTGCATATGTATACCTCACACTATCTCTTAATTACTCTTTTGACTCTAGAAACAATTTCAAACATCTTCATATATGTAATCCTCACACTATGGTTACCATTCCAAATTCACATGAAATTTGGAGGTCAAATAGAACACTTCTTACCAAATACACCATCCATTTTGTATCACTCAATTATAGAGGTAAAGCATAATACTTTACTTTTGTCTACATTATTCATTGTCAAAGTAAATAGAAAATGCATGCCACTCACTACACTTTTTAAGAACTACTTGAATTGAAGAGCTCTAGAAATGCTATACAATGGAGCATCTGCAGGTAGTGGGGCTTCAACAAGTGGTTTCTCTACTACTGGAGGATCAAGAGACTTTTCATAGATTCATCAAAGTAACATATTTTAAGCCCTTCAACTCTACTGACCAAGTCTGAAATATTTAAATAATTTTGAAGTTTAATTTAAACATTAAAATTGTCATTTTAGTATGGATATTCCATTGTTTGAAAAGGAAGAGTGGCTAAATATCAATAAATCTAGTACACACATTACTTTCAACTTTTATAATGTACATAGATCAAAATGGATGCAAAAATAATGTTTTGGGAAAAAAATGGAAACGAACACTATGATTAAATTCCCATAGGGGGAGACTTAAAATAAAGTCCTGAGGCACAATGAATGTGCCATCATCTTCTCCCTTCTATAGAATGGGCCTATAAAGTTGGAGAATTCTTTTATTCTTTGTTCTTTTGGTATGTCAATCTGAAAGCATCTTTATACTTATATGTTTCTTTGCTAGACAACCAAAACAACATAATATCTCACTAATACTCATGAGATCCATATAAAATGATAATTATGAGTTTGACGGGCATACTATCAACAAATTATAATACTTTTTGGAAGAACAAACATTTTAAATTTCTACTAATCTAATATGAAAAAAAAAAAAAAACAATACTACTAGAGCATGTATGTCCATTTTTAACATGTCCACTTCTGAAAATGATATGATTGAGATTGGAGAACAAAGAAAGGAAAGATAGACAATCTAATTTTCACACTAATAAAATCTAAACCTCCAACAAAAGGTCATGGCATGCATATATTGTGCAATAGAAAAAATGGTCATGGCATGTTTCTATTGTGCAATAGAAAGAATGTATTATTCTATTTGCAATCACTGTGTTCATCATCAATAGTTTTTTACAAGCATGATTTCG
Organism: Cupressus sempervirens; assembly: GCA_028749045.1. Taxonomy (NCBI): domain Eukaryota; kingdom Viridiplantae; phylum Streptophyta; class Pinopsida; order Cupressales; family Cupressaceae; genus Cupressus; species Cupressus sempervirens. Next base: position 404,653,643 of record CM053787.1, on the reverse strand, counting down.
ATGCCCAAATAATTTGTTGAAATTAATGTTTTTTTTGGTCTATCCACTATATTAAATGAAAGAGATTAATTAAAAAAATTGTTGATTTTTGAATACTTTGAAATCCATTAAATTGGATTGGTTTTAAGTTGAGGGACAATGTTAAGCACAAGAAACTTACCTAGGTACCTAGTCACTTGTAAATAGAAATATAAAATAGTGATACAGTTGGATCGAAAGGAAAGATGTGATGACCTTTGCTAAGAAGTTTTTTCCAAGTTCGTATGTTTATCAATTCGAACCAGAGCTTGAAGTTATGGCAGATAGTGTGGAATAAAAGAGATATTATTAAGCTAAGACTGAGATGCATTCCACGTGATAATACTCAAAATAAAATAATAGGATACATTGTGTGAAGAAAATTGAATACAAACAAGAGCTCTGAAGGAGCTATAGTCCCTGTCTTTTGCGAAAAAGGAAATTTTTATTTATTTATTGTTAAAGCATATTGAAGACAAGAAGATAATTTATTAGAGAAGCATTTAAGACATTTGCAAATATACAATGGAATAGGTCATAATAGATATGTTAACAAACATTTTTTATAAAAAGAAGTTTTCATTGATAGTTATTTTGTAGAATGATATGAAAATGAATTGTTAGAAGGATTATTCATATTGTAACTAGTGAAATACATTTAGGAAGATTGCAATTTTAGGTTGTGAGTAGATTGTTTAACAAAAATATAATTTTTACTCTACCAAGAAAATATTTTAAGTTGAATAGTTTGTTTGCAAAAGTTTAATAGATAATTAACAATTTTATAAAATGAATAAAATTTAGTTTATTGATAAAATTTGTAATGATATGCATAGATTTTCATTTTAATAGCTACAATTTTATGTCAAAATTTCATTAAAAAAAAAGCTAGATACAGTTCAATAATTATAGAATTTGAATTAATTTTTAAGAAAAATTAAATACCCAAATAAAAATAATTTTTTAATTTTACAACTAAAATCATATTTCATATTTATGTAGTTAATTAAATTGTATTGATATTTAATTCATTTAAAGTGTTTCGAAAATATGTTAATAATATTTTTTACATTAATCTATGAAAAAATATATTAGGGTAGTTTAAAGTGGATGTACAAATAATTGCTTTTTTCTTTTCTCATTGAGGCTTTTTAATTTACAAGAATTAACTTGTAATTATCATTTAATTGGCATTCATATTTAATTAAATATATTATATATAATCTGTGACTTAGACTTAAGAAATGTGGGTGTGGCCTTTGTGAAAGGATAATTATCTTGAAAATGATCTAATGAAATATGAGTTCAAAATTTTGAACAAGAAAATTACAAATAATTAATAATGCTAATGGAGTGATTACATTTTAGTTTTATATGCTTTCTCATAGTGTGCAATTAATCATAGTTAAAGTTGGGCATTTCCATTTTAGTGAGAGCTTGGAGTGCTTTTTAGTACGTTTGGAACAAAAACTTGTGTCACCTAACCGGTTGTTCTTTAGACAGTTCTAACAAACTTTCACCACCTATGATAAATTTTAAAGGATTTAAATTTTTGTAAGAACAAAACCAATATTTGCAACTAGAAAATTTATCTCCAATAGTAGTAGCACATTAATAGATATAGATAAGATGGAAAAATCTAGATTGTAAATAATCCTTACAAGACCTATTCCACATCCAGCCTTTTCTCAGCAACAAGCTCATGTCCATCCGCAACAACACGCTGACGTCCATGGAAAAATCAATGACACTGCTATGAGGGACACTTTACAATCTCTCTAATGTAACAAAGTTTTGAGATTGTAAATGGTAGTGAGTCGGAAGCGTTCAAAATTTGGGGCTTTTGGTAGTTGCAGGGGAGCCTCTATGGCCTTTGGCATGTTCCTTCTGTTTTCCCTATGGTTGGGAAAGAGCATCTATTGCAGGGGATTTGTTGTTAGCTTCTTATCAACAATCACCTTTTTTAACAAATTTTTCATGCGCGATGGACTCTACGGCTACAGTTTATGTGGCATGTTTGGGTCCTTTGATGAATGTTTTGTAGCCCTGAGTGACCAATGGTATGTAACATTTGATGAACTTGAGTGGAGAGCAAAGGCCAATATTGTTTGGCAAAGATGGAGCTTTATTATGATGAAGCCAAGCATGGATTTGAGCATACACTGGGTTGGTCTTGCTGTGTGAGGGGTGTATGTGCCGCTTGTGTGTAAAGAGATCATTTCTTCCATTATTGTTGCAGGGGTTTGGGCTTCTTCGGTGGATTTGGGTCTGTCTAGGGGTGTAAGCTTTGTCTCCTTGCCTTGGTTTGGCATTAGCATGTCCTGCTTGTGCTCCTCATTTGGGTGCTGCGTAGGAGGTCCTCTCTAAGACTGTTGCCTTGCTTGCAGTCATCGTAGATGATGTAAGTGTCGCCCTTGGGAGCCTCTGCCACCACCTGTTCCACCTCCTACTGAAGTTGATTCATAGAAGCAGATTGACAAATTGGCCGAATATGTCACCTCTAAAAAAAATGATTAGGACTAAATAGCAAGATAACCCTGCAGAAGTGCTGAAGGGAATGCCTATTACAGTTCGCTCTGGCTTTGCGCTTGTTGTGTAGTTGATTTAGACAATTGTCTGGAGAAGTTTCTAGAAACTAATTTTTTTTCAATTTTTGGTGTTGAAAAATTAATTTAACTCCTAGCATAATTGCCACCAACCAATCAAAAAGTAGGAATTATTGCTTTAAAATTAATTAAAAAATAAACTATTTTTTTGACCTTAAGAATTTATTGGCTTTGGTTATAGAAAATAAATTAATTGTACCCACCACCGCAAACATTAGTACCCTGCCTTATGCAAGGCGGGGACTAATAACATGGTCTAGTTTACACTATAAATGAGTCTGTTTAGTTAACAACCAAAACAATGAACACTTAGCATGAACACCGTTCCATAAATACAAAGTGGTATTGAGAGATCTTGAGAGCCCTGAAATGTTTGTCTACGCAAAGGTGATATGCTTGAACCGATTGTGATGGTTCTTCACCTATCTGCAGGTTTTACATGAATACAAGACCTCCTTCATGTAGATTGTGCAAGTATCATTTCCAATGTGGTGGATGATCATGCGCTCTCAACTTCCTTGGATTTTTCGCTGACAAAAAACAACTTCAACCCTCCTCTGGTCATCTATGGGACGCAGGTATGCCTACCATGTGATTTCTGTTGCTCACTAATTCCTCACGCGACTCCAGTCTTGCAGCAATATGTCCTAGGAATACACGATGATGATGATTAAGGAAAAGTTCATATGAAGGAATCCTACCCTCTCGCGATGCCACCAAAATACTCTCAATCACCACCAAACACTGAAGACAGAAACGTTGCTACAACCCAACAAGCGTCTGACTGCAAAAGACGTTACAAGAGTAACTGAAGGAGTGATGTAACTGCCAAATAGGAAGGGGTGAGAAAGAATGTGCCACGCAAGATGAGAGGCCCAACACTAATGTTCAAACATAATTAAGATTGAGTTGGGAGTTAAAAAATAATAAATTTCACTAATCGTTCCACAATGATGACACCCTTGACTCAATGATCGCTTGTCCCCAAACACTCGAAGAGCTAGGTATTAGAGAATATGATCACCTTCCCATGTGTCTTAAATTAGCAAATCGACCCATCTAACCAGATACTCTCTAATGGTTATGCTTCTTAGTTGCCTTTGTCGAGCACTTCAACAAGTACTAGTTTCAACCTCCCTTCCTCATCTTATAGAGGTAACCCCGGTGAGATGGTAACATGTTTCCCCAGTGCCCTTTTGAGGCAAGAAACATGAAAGACATTATGAATTCATCCATCTAATGGCAGTTCCAACTCATACCCTGCTTCTCCAATTTTGTTTATCACCTTGTGGGGTCCATAAAATTTAGGCCTGAGTTTCTCAGACCCACTCTTCTTCAACACACTATGTCTGTAGGGTTGGAATTGTAGAAATACCATCTCCCCAACCTCAAAAACTCTCTCAGTCTAGTGTCGATCTGCATAAATCTTTTATTGATTTTGAGCTTGTTGCATATTCTCTTTAAGAGCGGATAAAATATCCTACTATTCCTAAAACCAATATTTGGCCAATAGTGTTTGCATATTCGACAAAGCTAGATCCACACAAGAGAATGGTTTGTACCCATAAAATTCTTTGAAAGGGGACATGCCAATGGTCGTATGATAAGGAAAATTGTAGTAATATTTGCCCAAATACAACCATTTGACCCATGTCCGTTGCTATCTAGAAATATAATTACCAAGGTACCCTTTATCCACTTATTCACTATCTTTGTTTGACCATCCATTTGAGTGTGGTAAGTGGTGTCATGTGTCAATTGAATCCATGCAAGTTTGAAAAGTTCCTGCCAAAACATGCTAAGGAGCTTACTGCCCCTATTACTAACAATAGTCTTCGGTAGACCATGTAGTTAGAAGACTTCCTTGAAGAACAATGTTGCGACTTGTGAAGTTGCCCAATTAGTTGCAACTACAAATAAGTGAGTGTACTTCGTTAATCTATCTACAACCACAAGAAACTATCTTTACTCTGTACTTTCATAAGCCCTGTGATAAAATGCATGGATATTCTTTACCACTTGTGCTTGGGAATTGCTAGGGGCTGCAATAAACTAGTGGGATGTACATGCTCTGACTTGTTTTGCTGATAGGAAAAATACCCCCTAACATGACAGGGGACATTGTTGATAAAACCCTTCCAGCTAAACCTCTCTTGTATCTGCCTGTAGATCTTAAAGTAGCCAAGGTGGCCTGTTGTAGGGTTTGGTGAATGGCATGCATAATTTGCTCCTTAAATTTGGATTCAGGGACAAAATAAATTTTGTTCTTGTAGTAAATAATATCACCTATTACCCTATACCTGTCATCTTAAACCTGTCTATCCATAACCTCACACACAGGTTTTTTGGGAACACTAAACTAATTGTTGAGATTTCCAATCAGTTGAAATCTCTAACATAACATAATAAGCATTAGCTGGTCTCCTAGATAATGCATTCACAACTATGTTGTTCCTTCCCTTGATGTATTCAATATCAAAGTTGTATGCTTGGATCTTGTTGATCCACTTTTGTTGTCTTTCCTTTGCTCCTTTTGTGCTAAGAAAAGATGCAAGTTGTTACGATCAGTCCTCACTACAAAACATCCACCCACCAAATACTATCTGAATTTAGCTAGAACATGCATGATAGCTAGCATCTCCTTATCATAGGTAGGTAAAAGTACAAAGTTGTGTCACCTTTTAGACTGACTTATTAGAATGACTAAATTTAAGTATTTCTATCCAAAAAGTAAATTTTTTCAAATATACGATCTAATATAAATTCATTCTAGCTAAGTTATATAAGTTCTCACACTTTTTCAATTGGAAATGTTTATTAAATGCATGTTTTATACCAAGTTGTGTCCAATTACTAAAGAAATAAAATTATTTCAGAAAAGTGACATTTCAATAACTCTTACTCTTTTTAATGATATTTTTTAATACATATAAACACCATTATGTAGAGCTCAAAGTCAAGAATATGCTCATATAGAGTTTATAGTGTTTTAATTAGACATAGTCTATTATAATTAAAAAAATACCACAAGTACGTATTTTAACAATTGAGGAGATGTTAACAATGCCTCGATGCCTCTTGTCGCTGGTTTCGTTCTTGTTCACGTGTTTGGGCACGTAATGCCGAAATTTCAAAAACATGTTGTCTCTGATGCACACGTGCCTGAGCTGCTTCACCCTCTTTTGTCCTTGACCAAGTCTGGTGTGCTCTCGCCTACTGTGTCGGCCTCCGGGGATGGTAGGGTTTTCCTGCCTCCTGATGGCGCTCCTTTGACAGCTCTTCCAGGTGCTGCTGGGTCTTCTGGGTTGGCTTCTCTTGTGCCTTCAAGGGGTAGGGCTGCCTCTTATGCCAATGTGGCTGCCTTTGAAGTAGGTCTTCATGGTGCTGCTCATGCTAGTTCTGGGCCTCCTTGTCCTCGTGAAGCTATACCTGTAAGTGTCTCCAAACCTGTTAAGGTCCTTTTAGACAATGAAACTGTTGATGATATTCTCAATATGACAGAGGAGTTCTCTTCCCTTGTTGCTATTTTTCGTTTTCAGAGTTTTTTTCCCTCTTTAGCTAATCTCCATGCTTGGATCTCCAAGCTATGGGAACCAATTTTAGACCATGGTGTCTAGATATTCCCAAATGCTAGAGGATTTTTCATTGTAAAGTTTGCAAGTGCTAAGGACAGGAAGACCATTTTGTGTCATAATAGTTTTTCATGGCAAGACAGATACCCACTTATGGCCAAACCATGGCATATGGATTTCAATCCACTTATAGAATCCTTTAATAAGGTTCCTATCTGGGTCCGACTCCCAAACCTCCCGATGCATCTCTGGATAGACTCTGTTTTGGAAACTATCAGGGACTCTCTCAATGATTTTTTATATGTGGACTCAACCACTTTTGATGTTCTCCATTCAACGTGTGCACAAATTCTTGTTGAGATGGATGTCTTAAAGGGCCTTCCAGAAAAGATTTGTTTGGACTCTTTGCGAGGCTCTTGGATCCAAACATTGGATTACAAAGGTATTCCATTCCACAGCAGAAAATGTCATAAGATAGGGGACATTGCTACTCATTGTGCTACTGTGAAGACTAAACCAAGGCTTCCACCTTCTTGGTGGTCTAGGGTCTCCTCTGAGCACTACACGGTGCTTAAGTCCTCAAATGTGTCCTCGGAAGGTTCCTCGAAGGCTGTGGATGATTCTAGCTCGCCCCATGCTGTTTACATCCTAGAGCCTATGGTTGCTAAGAACGTCAAGTCCTCTTTCCCTGCTGATGATTTAGTGCCAGTGGTTGCTGAGGAAAGTTGGTCTTTGGGTCTAGCCCCTGGTCCCTCTCCTTCCTCTGCCCTTGTCTTAGCTGATCTTCATGCTCCTGTGGGAGGCCAACCCTCCACGGATTCACCTAGGGATTTTTTTGTTGCTCCTGCTCCCCTTGGCTTCCACTCTTCAGTTTCTTCTGGGGATTGGATTGGTGAGGTAGCTAAGGTGGAGGATGGTTGGACTGCGGTAAAAAGAAAGAAAACTAAGCCCTCTGCTCCTCCTTTAGAAATGAATCTTCGACCATGCAAGGGAGTCTCTAAATCAAAGGGCGTATCGTGAGCTCTCTTGTTGTGCCTGGTTTTTTAGAGGCAGATCCTTCCGTTCAGATCTTTGCTTCTTAGTTGATTTTGTTTTGGTTGGTGAAGGACTTTTCTGTCACCATGGTTAACCCTTTTTGGGGGGTGAGCAGTTCCTCTTTGGTTTGTTGTACTTTTGTTTCTGTGCTTATTGAATATCTAAAGCTGTGTACAGGGTTTTAGGCACCCTTCAAAACCTGTTTTCCTTAATAAAAAGAATTGAGGAGATGTTGATTTTAAGAAAGAAAAAAGAGTAAATTGTATTTAAAAAAATTGAAAATCATATGATGTTCTAGAGGAGAGAGTCCTCTTCTAGAATGCATAATTTTTATTTTGGTTAGAATAGTATTTTAATGAGATATGTGGTGGGAGATGAAAACTATCGATTTCAGGTGAGTTGAGATTTGAATTTCTATGAAAGAGAAAATATAGGTCAAAAACCCTATTTTTATTTTTTTGAGATAACTATATATGTCAGCTATAACATAATCTAAAATCAAAGGGAAAAATGTTTATTTTCATATAGTTTTGTGATGGGAACTAGGCCCTTAATTTTTCAGCATTTTCATCAACTAAAAATCATCTTTAAAAATTAGAAAAGTATATAAACTCTTATTCGAAATAGTTATTAAAAATAATAATCCTAAACTTCATCCATTTCTACACATTTTATAGTTTACTTCATTTTCAAATTCTAAATAATAATACCACTTTTATGTTATTGAAGTTGAACAATTATACTTTTGTTAGCCTTGTCCTTTAGAAAAGGGTGACATAAGTTTGTGCTTTTTCCTAGGTGGAATATAGCTTCTCATGATCTTTTGATTTCCTCCTTTCATATGCATTAGGATGTTTGTCTTGCACAAATACCCCACCAATTCCATTGCCTAAAACATCACACTACAAGATGAATGGTCTAGTGAAATCTTGTAATGTTAGTACGAGGCATGTACTCATCACTTGCTTGACCCTATTAGATATCACCTCCACATATATGGACCAACTAAAAGACCCCACCTTTGCAAGTAGGGATAACCCCTTCACAAACCTTCTATGATAGGAACACAATCCAAGGAATCCTCTCAAATCTAAAACATTCTTTGGTGGCAGCTAGTCTAGTATAGCCTATATCTTTTCCTAATGAACCTTGATCCCATTAGCACCAATTACATGTCCCAAGTACAAGATCTCTGTCAAATCAAAATTGCATTTGGATTCTTAGGCGAATATGAGTGCCACTCCATGATACTTAAAACCTCATCCAAATGTTGTGAATCTTCCTCCTAGACCCTATTGAAAATCAAAATGTCATCAAAGAACTCCAGTACATACTTATGCAATTGCTTATTAAGTGTATGGTTCATGCATGATTGGAATGTAGTAGGTAGTTTGGTGAGTTCGAAAGGCATCACCAAAAACTCATTGTGTTCATTGTGCCATCTAAATGTTGTCTTATGTGCATCCTCCTTGTGAACCTTAGTTTGATGATACCTAGAACAAAGATCTATCTTTGAAAAGTAGACAATCTCATGTAACTCATCCAACAACTCATTGATGTGGTGTATAGGATATCGGTTCTTACCAGTCCTCTTATTTAGAGCTCTATAGTCTATGCACATATATAGAGTCCCATCCTTTACTAAAACCATAATGAAGCAAATTGGGTCAAGCTTGACCCGATGTGCCCCATGTTAAGAAACTCTCAAATGGTCCTCTTTATTTCCTCCTTCTAGTGCCTAAGGTGATGATAAGGTGGCATAATAACTAGCTTTGCTCCCTCTTCCAACTCTATCACATGGTCAAATCCACATTCAAAAGGTATAGTAGGAGGGATATCACCAAAGATTCCTTTGTGCTTGTCTAACATTGATTGAATATCGACATGATGTTGCTGTCCTAAATTTGAAACATAATTAGTGGAGATAAAACAATGTGTTGCCTGCTTTGTATCCTCATGTCTCAAAATGGATTTCATCCTATGAGTTGAAAAGATCCTAGGACCCCTATCAATCTTAGCTCTAAGAATGGCCTATTGATTTCCTCTCATAAACTCAATCTATTTCTGATCATGATCAATAGTGTATCTACCAAGAGTCTAGAGCCACCACAGACCCAAAATAACATTCATCCCACCTAACTCAATCGCATAAAAATATGTTGTGAGAGTGTAACTACCTAGTTGAACTTCAAGTTGGGAAACCATCCCTAAATAATTTAGAAGATCCCCACGAGCAACCTTAACATCAAAATGTGGAATGTCATTCACTTGAACTTATGTTTTACTTATAGAGAAGTGCTAATGAAGTTGTGTGTCACCCCTGTATCCACTAAACAAATCATTTTCTTCCCTTTGAGCCACTAGTCTGGAGCCATCGTAGACCCAAAATAACATTCATCCCACCTAACTCAATCGCATAAAAATATGTTGTGAGTGTAACTACATAGCTGAACTTCAAGTTGGGAAACCATACCTGAATAATTTAGAAGATCCCCACGAGCAACCTTAACATCAAAATGTGGAATGTCATTCACTTGCAACTTATGTTTTACTTCTATAGAAGTGCTAATGAAGTTGTGTGTCACCCTTGTATCCATTAAACAAATCATTTTCTTCCTTTTGACTATAACCTTAAGTCTAATAAGACTACCTATAGGGACTCTCGAGAGGGTGGCAACTGTAGAAGGCCAATCTGAAACTTGACTCTCAACTATTTCCATCTGGGGCTTCTCATGTGTGCCTTCCTCCTTATTGTCATCAGATTCATTGCCTTCATTTTCATCATCTAAAACTACTTCAATATAATGAACCTTGCCTTTCCCAAGGCATCTATGATCCAGTGACCAAGGTTCCTTGCATGTGAAGCATAAATTCCTCCTCCTTAGCTCATTTCTTGACTCAATTCCAGTCTTAGATGGATTACTCTTATTCTAGTTTGAAGATTTCATATTGGTCTTGGGCCCCTTAAAAGGCTTTTTGGGAGGCTGAACTACTGAAGACGAGCTATCCAAATCAAGTGGCATCTTGATTGCATCATCTAGAGTACTTAGTTTCAACAATTCTACAAATCCCTTGAATCTCTCAGCCAAACCTTCCACAAACAACATCACTTTCCTATTTTTAGTCATGTCAGGGACCATGATAGATAAGTGTTGGAATTCATCAATATAGGCATCAAAAGCACCACTATGCTTGAGTTGAGCTAACTCCCTATTGTAAACTTTTATATCCTTCTTATCAAAATTTCTTATCAGCTAGTTACTAAATTCCTCATAAGAATTAATTATGATGTGATCTTGAGTGACTAATCCATGATGCCACCAATCATAAGCTGACCCATCTAAATGCGTAGTAGAATACTTGATTGCCTCACTTTTAGACATTGGTTTGAGAGTAAGAAATGTATCCATGCCCTGGTTGTAGTTTTATTGCTTCCATCAAATATTGGTAGGGTGAGTTTGTTCATAGTATGTCTTAGTCCCTATTTGGGGCCCTTGGTATCCTATCCTATATTGCTCTCACTAATTCCCTTTGTTGTCCCATACACTTAACAAAACTTAAGATTGTCTTATCATTGTCCAAACACAAATCCCATTTAGCATATGTAGCCATGACATAATCTAGAATGTCTCCTACAACTCCAACTTTAACAACTTCATCATTATGTTTAACAAAAACTGGCATTGAAGGTTTGTCTATGGTTGGAGTGGGTGCCCCCATGGCTCATGGTGTTCCTATTGCACTTCCACCCTCACAATGATGCCTTTGGGGTCCTCTAGGTCTGATATTAATTTGTTTTATAGCTTGTGTAAGTTGTTGCGACACATCAACAATGTGATTTTGCCCATCTCTAAGAACCCTCAAGATTTCCCTTTCTTCCCTATCAACTTCCTTAGTGACATTTGGAAACCTTTCAGCCATTAAGTGCATTGAAATAATCTCAGAAACTCTTTTGTCTTCTGCAATAATCACATAAACTATATTGCCATGTTCAATGTCAAAACCCACTAGGTAGTAGCCTTGCTGCTCTGATACCATTGCGATGACCTTTTCTAAGAAATTTTCTCCAAATCCATAGATTTATTAGTGCAGAATAAATTTGAACTAGAGCTTGAAGTTATAATAGATAGTGTGGTATAGTAGAGATATTATTAAGCTAAGACAAAGATACTCTCCATGTGATAATATTCAAAATAGAATGATAGGAAACATTATGTAGAGAAAACCAAATAAAATAACATGGTCTAGTTTATGTTGTAAACAAGTCTGTTTAGTTAACAACAAAAACAATCAACACTTAGCATGAACACAGTTCCATAAATATAGTGTGGTATTGAGAGAGTTTGATAGCTCAAAAATGTTTGTCTACGCATATGTGATATGTCTAAACTAATTGTGATGGTTCTTCACCTATGTGCAAGTTGTGCGTGAATACATGACCTCCTTCATGAAGACTGTTCAAGTATAATTTCCAATGTTGTGGATGATCATGCACTCTCAACTTCCTTTGATTTTTTGCTAGCAGAAAACAACAACTTTGGTCCTCCTCTATGGTCAACTATGTGACACATGTATGCCTACTATGTGATTTTTATTGCTCACTAGTTCCTCACACAACTCCAGTCCTACATGTTAGATTTTTTTGTTTAGTTCAAAAGGTGGAGAGAATTTGTTTTAAAGCAACTTGAGTTGGATATTTAGCAAAAACTTTGTTTTTATTCTTTAAAAGAATATTTATAAGTTTGTGAGTTTGAGAAAAATAAGAGTTGATTTTATATATGATTTAAAGCCTAAGAAAGCAAGAAAACATTCTCTTCTTGCAAGCTAAGTAACTAGGCTCTCTATATATGTAAGATTGCAGTAGCAAACTTGTAATTGGATTCTATTAAACTTTGAGAGGAAGTCTACTATTAAGTTGAATAGAATATCCAATAGTTGCAAGTTTTTCCCCAAGCTGGGGTTTCCTGGCTATATTTGTGTTATTGTCTAATTGTGTTTGACTTATGTTATTTTGCTTCCACTATTTAGTTTCAGTTAATTAACCTAGATTATTAATTGTTATAGATCAGATAGAGCTTCTTTCTATGAATTTATTGTGCAATTGATTTGTAACTAGGTTATAAGAAATTAACATGGTATTAGAGCTATAAACTCCTAATATAGAGCCAAGATTTGTGGCACAGATTTTAGAAGAGGAAAAAACCGATTTGTTTGCAGTTTCTTTTATGGCTATGGCAACCAATGATTAAGTAAAGATACGTTGCAAGGTGGCTATGGTGATCATCATTTGGCATGGGGTTTGCATGGTGTGGATCCAAGGAGCAAGGGTGGACTGTGTAGAGACACTAAGGAAGAGATTTCCTGGAGACATTGAAGTGATTTAATCAGGGAAGAGAGTTCCTTGATGTATTAGCAGAAGAAATTTCCTAGATATATTGTGTGGAAGAGATTTCCAAGAGAGGAAGAGATTTCATAGATATCTTGTGAGGAAGAGATTTCCAAGAGAAACTAGGGAAGAAGGAAAAAGAAAAATTTCAGCGAGGGAAGTAGAGGCAATTATTCTTGTGGATAAGAAATTGCTATACTTTCAATTGCAAAATTTTTAGATTCTTTTGAAGGCAGTTTTTAGCACAAGTTTGTGTGTGCACATTCAGTGAGTTATTTTCTTAGCAAAGAGAGGATTGTAAGGATGGAGTTATTTTTTTATAACTACTATGGAAATCTTGTAATTTGTTATTTCTCTTGAAGCTAGATAGAAGGTGTAATTACAAGTTTTCTTCATCAGAGATTGAGTGAAGAATTGGATAGAAAAGCTCTAGTACTTTCCTACTATCTAACATATAGCAAATATACCGATAAAGCTTTGGTGAAAAATAAGTGTGTATTCTTCAGAGATAAATTGGGTATTGTGCAAAACACCTTCCTCACTAAGAGGGAGTATTAGTTTTTTGTTATTTAGCTCAGAAGGTGGAGAGAAGTTGTTTTAAAGCAACCTAAGTTGGATATTTAGCAACTACTTTGTTTTTATTCTTTAAAAGAATATTTATAAGTTTGTGAGTTTGAGAAAAACAAGAAGTGATTTTATAAATGATTTAAAGCCAAAGAAAGCAAGAAAACATTCTTTTCTTGCAAGCTAAGTAAAGCAGCTGGGCTCTAAATATGTAAGATTATAGTAGAAAACTTGTAATTGGATTCTATTAAACCTTGAGAGGAAGTTTGTTGTTATGTTGAATAAAAGATCCAATAGTTGCAAGTTTTTCCCCAAGTCCAGGTTTCTTGGGTATATTTGTGTTATTGTCTGATTGTGTTTGGCTTCTATTATTTTCCTTCTGCTATTTAGTTTCAGTTAATTAAACTAGAGTATTAATTGTTATAAATCAGATAGAGCTTCTTTATTTGAATTTATTGTGCACTTGATCTGTAACCGGGTTATAAGAAATTAACACTATAGTCAAAATGTAACATGAATACACGATGATGTATGATTCAAGAAGAATAAAATAAGTCTAAACATGGGCAACGTCCTATTCAGGATAGTAGAAGGGGTTTCGTCCTTCAAGGAGAAAATGAAGTTAACCTTAGTAGAGTGATATCTTGAATAGTTTGTATGAATTAATCTTGCCCTCTTGGGATGCCACAAAAATACTCGTAATCACCACCAAACACTGAAGATAGAGACATTACTACAACCTAACACATGCCCAACTACAAAAGATGTTACAAGAGTAACTCAAGGAGTGGTGTGACTCCCAGATAGGAAGGGGGGAGAAAGAATGTGCTATGCAAGATGAGAGTCCAATGCCAAGGTTCAAAAATAATTAATATTGAAATGGGAACTAAAAATAATAAATTTTCACTCATCATTCCACACCCACGACACCCCTAACTCAATGATTTAGGCCTATTGGGGGTCAATAATAGGCGAAGTGTTAAATTGGGGCTCAGTGGACGGAAGGGGACATGACAAAATAAGGAAATGCACAAGGGGAAGGAACTATAACATTTAGCATTTTTCTTGTCCAATATACAACCACCGTCTTTTACAATACATAAGCAATATATAGTGTTTTTGATCAAGCGAGAGCAAGGGGTACCCCTCGTATTGCTTGGGATACTCCATTGCAGTCATGTTAAATGGGAACAAAATCTCTATGAGTTTCCTTTTTTCCCCTTCCTTGACATTAAATACTGTGAACAAAGAATCACTAAATTGGTCATTAAATTATGTAACAATGTTTCCAACTACACCTACTTGTCTACAGTTTGTGTTGAGAAGAGCACTACATGACCCAAAATTGAACTTCTTCAACCCCAAATACAAAATCAAAACAAAAAATAGAAGTACAACATATATTTTTTGTTGTTTACTCTTTGAATCTAAATCCTTAATGGAAAATAGTTCTCGTATTTTATAGAACCCAAAATATGATGGAATATATGGCAGTTTTCTAGATATAAATTCTTATAATGCCATGATTTAAATGAATTTGTTGCACTTTTTCAGTGATAAATTTAAGTTGCCGATACAAATCAAAGTAGAAATAAATTAAAATTAAACACAGTGATCATAAAACTTAGCGTAGATGCACTTGAAAATCTCAAAGAGCTTGTTCGATAATTTTTCGTAGAAGCAACTTTTGAACAAAACCATTCTCTATTGTTTTCCCTGAGGTAAAGATAATCGCAATAGAATAACACCTTATTTTTGGATCCTTCACAATATTGCCTATACAGATCAGCTATTCCAATAAGATTAAATAATTAATTATTATTACACTTTACTTAAGTTTACTTAAGAATATGCATAGTCATATGAGTTGTCTTGTTGACAACATAGGAGTTAGCAATTTAGTAGAGCACATGGTGTCTACAACATCTCTTTATGAGATACACCTATGTAAACTTATACTCTCATCATAGCACAAACTCTTGTGCTCAATGGAGGATAATCCACTCTTGGTGGACATGTGCTTAGTTGTGATGTTTATCTCTTTGCTGACTCCTAGTCATTCTAGTTGCCTTTATATACAAAGCACTTCTAGTGTGTATTTATCCAATTATTTGATTAATCCAATCATCTGATATCCATTCTCATTTGATCATCATTAGTCTTTCTTGTGCTCTCTATTGAGCTTCTTGATCTTGGCATTGAATTATTGCCTTAGGAAAATTCTTACATGGCATCAAAGCCATAGGAGTTTCATTGCATAGCCATTGGAGAGATTTTTTTTAGGTCAAGATTAGAGCTTGCTGGTGCAAATCAGATGTTGGCATTAAATTCAGAAGTTCAAAAAACCCCCAAATTGACTTTTGTTTCATCAAAATCAAACATTTGAGGTGAAATCTAGAGTCATTTGATTGTTGAAGGTGCAATGGTGGCGATTTAGGAAAAATAATTACAGAGGTGAATTTTAAACAACAATATCTCCCTCATACAGACTCCTTTTTTCGAACAATTTTTTTTTGTTTTGGGGTAGAATTTCATGATCTACACATTGTTGTAGGTTGTTTTCAATCCCTATTCTTGGTTTTTTCTGAAAATCACAAATCTCAATTTTCACAACTTCAGAGGCTTCGTTCAGGCTCATATGGACACATCTTCAGGTGCTATTTTTTTTGCGAGTGCATGATTTTTTGTCTACTTTCTAGATCTAATATTATTTTGGAGTAATATGGAGTAGACATATTACTTTAAAATTTTGGTCACATTTTGGACTATTTTGACACTTGTAATTATTTAGATCCTTGAGAGGTCTTGTGTCTTATCTTGTTGAGTTTGGTATAGCTTCATATAGCTTCACGGGATGACTTCCTTCTAGACATTGCAGTGTTGTTTGTGGAGTCTTACTCTGAAGATGTGGGAGACATTATTGATGACATCCATCTTCTCTTTGTTGAGGAGAATTCTTCTTCACTTGTTGTGAGAGAACACTCTGACCCTCAACCACTTGATCTTTCTCTTGAGATTGACATGATTGTGGACACTTCTTTTCAGCAGTTGGAGGAGGACTTTTTTACTTCAAAGGAGACATATCAGTCTTTGGAGATTGTATTCCAGTTTCCTTAGAAATCATATCTTTTGAGGATTCTTCCTACTAGTTGGGGAGGATTTTCTACTACAACTATGGCACCACTTCTTCCTACAAGTAGGAACCTCATTTAGTTTTCATGGTGCAGCTTCTTAAGTCATCAAGGAGCTTCTTTCATGGGTGTGCATTCATCATTGAGGGGAGGCTACATTGCTTCTCTTCCCATATCTTCCTATGAGGATGATTCCTTGTCTTTGGAGTTTGATTCACTTTCATACATGGACATGTTACCTTGTTTGCCACCTTCTTTTGGGCATCCACCAGATTGGCTTGTGGCATCTACATTCATCAAGGATTTTTCAACATATGAGTAGACTTTAGAGGCAACATCCACAATATACTACATATGGATTCCTCATCCATGTTCCTATCCAAAATGGGAAGTATACTTGCACCTATACTTGGTGTATCTTCTTCCTAAAGGGAGAAATGTCGTTTGTAGGCATTGGATGCTTTTTTGTCTTCATGATATCCTTGCAAGTGATTATTCAATACAGGGGGATACCATCATGCATTTTTTCTTATGGGGGATATATGCTTGTACATGCATGATGTATGCCATACTAAGGGGTTCTTGATTACTCCATCCTTGCATGCATCTTGTATTTCTCCATCTCTCTTTTTGGAGGAGGTTTTCCCCTTTTCTCCATTTTTAGAGAGATTGTATTGCATTACAATATATGTAGAGTATTGCATTTGTAGATGGGTACCTAACATGGCGTAATAGCTGGACCCACATTGCATCTTGCATTTAGATTTGTGAGCTTAAGTGCATTCTCCTAAGTTGCACTTAAGGGGGGGTGTTAGTGTAAATAATTAATTATTATTAGACTTTACTTAAGTTTAGTTAGGAATATGCATAGTCATATGAGTTGTCTTGTTGACAACACAAGAGTTAGCAACTTATTAGAGCACATGGTGTCTACAACATCTCTTTTATGAGATACACCTATGTAAACTTATCCTCTCATCATTGCACAAACTCCTATGCTAAATGGAGGATAATTCACTCTCGATGGACATGTGGTTAGTTATGATATTCATCTCTTTGCTGACTCCTAGTCATTCTAGTTGCCTTTATATACAAAGCACTTCTAGTGTGTATTTATCCAATTATCTGATTAATCCAATCATCTGATATCCAATCTCATTTGATCATCATTAGTATTTCTTGTGCTATCTATTGAGCTTCTTGATCTTGGTGTTGAATTATTGCCTTAGGAAAATTCTTACATAGTATCAAAGCTATACCAAATTCTTACAAGATCATTGCACAAGACTTTGAAATGGCATATACATTTTCTAGTAAATAAAATAATAATAATGAATAAAATTATGAAAGGGAGAGGAGAGCATAGAAGAATAAATAATGGTGGGAAATCTATAAGAATATTCCTAGATGATCAAAATCGATAGTCCTGTGCATCCCTCAAAAGAACAAAATCCTTATAGCTTAGGTGACAAGCATGTTTCCCAATTAAGAAATTAGAACGTTGTGTTTTGATAGAAGGAAATCTATTTTAATAGACAAATCAATAAATTTGTTAGAGAAGATCTGATTCAACTTGCATAAGATTTGATTTTGATTATCTAGTGGTTGTATGATTTTTTTGTTGATTGGGAAAAATGGCTGGTAATTGATAACTAACAAACAATTACCTGGTGTATTTTATATGATAAATAGATATTGAGTAAAATCCCCACTTATAATAGCCTATCGACTAAATAATAATAATAATGCAAAAAGGACTAATAGAGGCAACAACATCAAGAGTAAAGGATTCTATGGTACTAACTAGGTGAGTGTCATCGCATGCCCCACAAATGTTGAGATTAACCTCTTGAACCATTGTCACCCTACCACATTTGGGCCTTCTACAAAATGCATATGGTCCTAGTACTCCAACATAGCATATGTGGCCTCATCATACTTTCCTTAACATTGGGATCAAGGTCTTGAACTACTGACATCTTGTTGTTTTGAGGCCTTCTACATGATGACATATAGTCCCAATACTCCAATAGAACAAGTGTGGCTCATATATTTCTTATCTTGATTAATGTGTTAACCCAAACCCCCCAATATCTAGTCTATTTTACTAAAAAATTTACTTGCTTACCAAACACACATGTAGAAGCTAGCCTACTCAAGGCCTTGGTCCCCTACTTCATAGAATCCTCTAGCGACCACTTCTAGGTCTTAACACCTATGCTAGTCCACTCACCTAGGGTACCTAGATTACCCTACCCTTAAGAAAACATTATTTAAGCACATGAAAATACATAATAATGACTAAAATTCCTATAATAACATTAGAAAATTAGTTGATTGGGTTTAAGAAACTTCTAGTTTTCCCTAGTTCACTAGACAACTCGTAACCCTAATCTATCCTTCAAAAGTCAGAAGAAGGAATCAGAATACTCCATACATGATATCAAAACTAATATATTTATGGTCCAAATGAATCAAAAATAAGATTTTAAAAGCCTTTGGTAACTTTTAATCTTATAACACGTAACACCTTTCAAAATTGATTTATTTCAAACAATGATTAAATGATAAGAAAAGCTATCAATGAACAACAACCCACATCTTTCACAAAATACATAATTAAGCCAATCAATTTAGACATAATGAAGAAAATGTCTCCCTTAAATTTATATAAAGATCCGATGATGATCACAAAAGTTATGGCTTATGTTCTAAAACAAAAACCCTAGTTAAGATTCACTCCCACCTTCACTAAATTGGTTGTAACTTTCACAAAACATAACAAAAATCAATCAAACCAGTGGCCAAAAAAACATAAGCAATATGAACATCTCTAATATCAAATTTTGGCATGTACATAACTTTTATACCCTTTATCATTAAAATAAGCTCGATTGAAAAATCATAACTCGAAATGGACATATTTAGTCTAACAAAATGTACACATTAGAGGATTAATTTGACTCTAAAAATAAAATATGTGTGGTAACCATTTGAGATATTTGAATTTTCCTTCTAGAAAATAAATCAAGAGGAACCCTAAACTCAATTTACACTATTTATATAACATATCTCCAAAAAAGGGTTGCTATAAACCTTGGGAAAATACATGGCAATTTTTACAAAATGAAACTCAAATCTTTTAAATAACTTAAAGAATGGAATTAAAAAATATAATACATCATAAGAACATAAAAATAGATCCATATTTGATTAGATAAATGATGTAATCAAGAAATTCAATCCATACCTCAAGTCCTATGAAAACTAAACTAAAGGAGAAAGGGGACAAAGTGAGGAAGGCTCCCACTAGAGATACATCATTCAAGCCCTTACCACTTTCAAAAATCTCCATGAGAGAAGAAGAACCAATTACACAACAACCTAAAACAAAGAAAAATATAAATCCTTAAAGAATTATGCTCAAAATCCCTCCCACACAATCAATAATTTTTTCTCCAAAAAATCTCCATGAAAAATAAAACCAAGCTCTCCTTAAGGTTTTAAACCTTTCAACTATGACAAATTAGCCAGTGCATTAAAATAAACTTAAATCAATATAAAATTTCCCTTAAATACTTAAATCTCATAAAATTAATATTTTATGTGATAACTGCAGGGTCCTAAATGCATCGACATGCTCACGAGTCTACATACATATGCATAATGAATTTGAACTTTACCAATTAATCAAAGGGTTTGTTATTTAATTTAAACAAATACATCACCCATAAAGGGATGACATTGGCTTAGTATGAGTAATCAAATCACAGACTTCACATGTCACTACTAGGAATATAAGTCTTGTACAATAAACAAACTAGATCAAGTGTAGATGACAATTTATAAATATATATAGGCAAAGAAACAAGTGTGTGAAATCAAGTAATAAGGAATTTAATTAAATGCACTAAGATAATCCACTTAAATCATTCATTTACATCATAATATGAGTCCATTATAAGAACAAGATAAATATCTATAACACAAGCACATCAACAAATAATCTAAGAATATCCATCATATAACCATAAACATGATCCATGTTTGAATACAAAATAACTAGACATCATCATAAAGCATCACATCAGATCACTAGCATCATCATGTAGGTATGATCAAACTAAATAGTATAGCATCTAACATCTATCAGCTATGATATTGACAATCAAAATAATCATAAAGCCACCAAAGCATCTCAAATGAAAATATACATGAACTCAAAAAGGTCTCTCTTGAATCAAAATGAGCCAAGGTACAAAATGAAAACATGGGAGGTACTACACCCTACTCCCAAACTATATAACAATTTGTCAGATCACAAGCATGATATTTTTTTCCGTTGGACCTGTGTCTATAGGAAATGCCCTTTTGCAAACAATAATTGAAAATAAAATAAAATAAAAAACAAAAAACCAAGGTTTCAGGTCTACCATCTTGTCCTCCGATCCTCGTCGTCACACCTCCCTCACAATGCCTGCCTCATGCCTTGGTCCCACTTGTCCAACCATCTTGTAACTATAAATTAAAGCTCCAAAATAAAAAGATGTTGATATAAAAATAAACATAAATGAGCTACTTTCCATCCCTTGGGCCCTTATGTAGGACCTCCTTTGATCCTGTCAACCTCATTCTCTTTTCCAAGTGACCACCCATTTTCTACTTGCCCTCGTCATTTTTGCATCCCAATTGCAATTTTAACCTCTTTTAGCCCTTTTGCATCCTCTTTTTTCACCTCGACTTTCTTTCTTCTTGAAATGTCATTGGGTTTCATTTTCTCTCCTCATTGCCTTCTTGACGGGGCATCACTCAATTTGGTGTCTCCTCTTTCTTCCAAGACTAGGGCAACTCTATTACTTTTAAGATTTTCTTTGTGTCGTCTATTATTTTCAAACATCTTTGAAATAATGTTGTCCCAACACTATGTTGAAGATGGGAAAAATGTAGACACCTACATTTGATTATATCATTAAGTAATCCTATTTAGTTGTCTTCTAAGGAATTATTAATTAAGTAATTAATAATTAATTGATTTTTGGTATACACTAGTTAATTAATCTAATTAATTAACTATAGTTCAATTAATAAATTAGATGATAATCAATAGTCTAATTATTAATTAAACCCCTCTTCTTCTATTGAATTGAATAATTTCATAATATCTATTTGATTTAATTATGATTTTCCCTTTTGATTAAATACTACCACTTAATTAAATCATCAATTTTTACCTAACCCTTAACTCAATCTTAATTCCTTATTCTGGCTCAACCCAACCCATTCACACATGCTAAACCTACTTGGATAGCTAATCAAACCTAGTAGATTAAAGTTTCCACTTTCATTTTCCTACCATGCCCACTTTCCTCCTAATCACTCTCTAATCCAAACATAATCTTACCCTAATCATTTGCACAAACTTAAGCATGAGGAATGAGAAATTCTAACCCAAACCTAAGTCAACTCTTGTCACATCTCCCACTCCCCAACCCAAGTGCATTAAATGTCAACATTAAATGCTCTTACACATCCTTTACCCACTCCACCTCCTTCTTACACCTTTATCCTCTTCACATCCCCCAAAATGGTCACATTCCCTTCAAAATCCTAATCCTCTCAAATGCATTCTTCTAGTGACACTTGTCACAAGGCTATGTATTTGAGAAAGCACAATTCATGTCCTCTCATTTCCTTGCATCTTGGCCACTCATAAGAATCTCACAAATTTGCATCTTGAATGTCCATTTTCATCTCCATTTTCCTATAAATTGAACCCTTATCCCTTCACAAATCATCCTCTTTTAATTGTAATGTTGTAATGCTAGTTTAAGAGCCTGAAAACTACCAAATTATCACTATAATACCAAATTTTCTCTACACATACACACTTGAAAACTCTCCATCCACCTTAATCCATTGAAGTATTTGAGCACATATCCAATCTTTGGACTATATCTCAATATCAAGAAGGCCTTTTGGAGTGCTTAATTTGGTTTGCATTTCTCTTTTTGTTGCTTTATGTTAGTCTTCTCTAAATTTTTATTAGTTGTTTTGTTAAATATTAGCTTGCTTGATATTTATTAAAAATTACATTTTAGCTTATATAGGGAGCACCACCATTTTACACAATAGTTAATGCATTTTCAAGACCAAATCAAGTCCATGGAAACAAGGATGAAGCTCACATGTCTTCCAAGTCGTTAGGCTCAAGGAAGCATATTTTTTAATTTATAGTAAGGTGGATTTGTTGGTGTTAGCATGTTCTCACTTGGGTTGTTCCCAACAGATTGTTTCCCAAAATTGGAAGGTTGTTTACAAGTTAAAAATTAAGTTTTATGAAAAGGGTTAGGATTTTTTATTCTACTAAAAGGAGAAGAGCATACTCTCCTACCAAATCACTTCACTTCAAACACATAAGATAGGGTTAGTTTCTGACACGATTGTGCTTAATGTTGCAATTGTTCCCTAGGATATGACTAAGTTATGAGAAAAATAATCTAACCAAGACACAATGTTTAGTTGAAATTTATCAAGGCAATGTGCAAAATAAAAGCGTCAATAGTTTTTCATTGTTTCTCCTTTGACATGCAAACCTAGAGTGAGCACTTTTGTTTGTAAGCTTTTGAAAAGAGTACCCTACAAGTTAGATAAAAATCTCAAAATAAATGTAAAAATTGTGCAAAACACAGAATCAACATGATAAAAACCTTCTATAAATTAGTGGAAACCATAAGCCACTACAAACAAATCTAGAAAATTTGTAGCTTGATGAAAAAAAACACCATTTGTTAACAATGTAATACAACATAAGGGTATAATTATTCACTAGAATATTGCATGATAAATGTACTAAAGCCATGAGATAGAACTTGCAAAGGCAAATCAAGTCCAAGAGATGTGTGATATAACTCAGTGAATAGTGCAATAAAGTACCAAAAGATGCATCATAAAATATGGAAAAAGTTTATCTTATGCAATGGAGAAGTTTATCGCACGATGTTTAGTACTTATGCATCAAAAATAGAAAATAAAATCTAAGCATGAAGAGCTATAAATTGGTTCTAGCCCCACAGTGAGCACCAAAAATGTATGAGTAAAATATGAATAGTTAGACTAAGACAATGATGCTTCTATAAGATACTACTTTCAAATATAAATTAATCTAAACCTCTAAAAATTGACCTGCAACTCTCTATGTACAATGTACAAGTATCTATGATAATATTGATGCTCTCAGATTGAGCAATGAGACTATAACAAGGCGCAGTGCGGAGTGGGAGATTCAAAGAGAGACAAAGTCATGAAAAGGAAAAACCCTCAATAGGGTTAACTTTAGTGGTGAATATTCACCAATTGGTGAATTTCACTCATTAACTAATGCCAGTTTGGCAATTTTTTTCCATATATTTGGTACAACACATCACCCTAAGTTTACCAAAAATGAGTCACACCCTTGGGCCCATTGCCATAGGATTTATGCCATTAGATCTCCTTTCGGCATGAAATAAGAAATCAAAAATATTTTTTGCACACGACAAATGAAATACATTCATCTATGATTTCTAAAGTAAAATATTTTGGACGACTTAAATTTGTCCTTTTAAAAAAAAATGTTTTAGGAGAGGTATGACATTTGCCCACAAATATGCGGATGTGTGCCACACACTAATTCAATTTCACCAACTATATTATGCATGGTCATATAATGGACGAACCATATTTGCCTTGGAAATTTTACAACGATGTGATTTTATTATGCGTGCTTTGGCAAATATTTTGCATGCATTATAATATTCATACGAAATTCATGTAGTGCCTACCCCTAGTTCGCATTTTTGCTATCATTGTCGAACTCTTTTAGGCTAGTGTTATATTTGATGACTGTTGGAAATCTGATTGGAAAGATCATTGTTGAAGATCAAAGAGGAAGATTGTTGTTAAAAAAATGTTTTCAATCATTGTTTATTCATTGATGTCAAACCTGCTATTTGTAGGAATGACAATTGCTTACAAAATCCAAGTACTATCACTACAAGATGTAACAAGAATACCTAAGGGAAAGTTTGAGTTATGGTTTTGTAATAAAGTGCAAGGATCAACTAAGACAATGGTTAAATGATGTATTGATGACATAATCAAAGATACATAGGTTGGCCACACTTAGAAACATTAGAAGTATAAGTTATAATAAGGTTGACTACAAAGCTTAAACTAAGTTCATCATTGGGTGCCAAGCAAGCTAGCTGAAGCTGAGAAAATTCTCAGTTGAACTCGAGCAGATAGAAAATTTAGTGTGTGTTGAGTGAACTTCAGTGGGTGCCGAGTGAAGTTCAAGTGCCGAGCAAAGTAATAGGTGCCGAACATCAAAAAATCTTAGTTGGTGCCGAGTAACACAGTATGTGCCGAGCACTAGGATTTCAATAGTGTCGAGCTGCTACATTATTTTAAAAGTTAAAGATTCGCCAAATTTGAGCCGAAAAAGTTGTTGCCTAAAATTTTGTGAACTAGTTGGAGGATAAGGATGATGAGTTGGTGGCACAAAATTCTATGTAAACTATTTTTGAGAAAATTCAAGTGGATTTTTCATGAAGTTTTTAGAAGAAACAAAATATGGGTTAGATTCAATGAATCCTACCTAATCCATACGAATTGAAATTAAAAGAGGGAAGAATTGAGCGGTAAAAGGAAGTTCCAGATTTCTATTTAAAGAATCATAGACCAAGAAGCAAAAGCTGTTGGAGTGCCAAATTGTGAAGTGGTTAGAAGGGTGTCAAGAAGAAGACATCTAGGAGAACGAAGAATAGAGCACAGAGACTCTGCTTTGATAAGTGGTCAAAGAGAGATGATTGCACTAGTACATTGAGCATGGAGACTCAAGGAGTCGAAGCTTGAAAGGAAGGCAAGTTGTCAAGGATTGCAGAGACTAAAAGCCAAGCAATGATATGAGCTGAGAAGTGATCTGAGATCTGCAAGTTGAGTTGTATGCTATAATCAGGTCAAAACCCCTTATTGTTACTCTCAAGCAATTGTATCAGTTAGAAGGAAAATCCTATGGACTTAGGTTGGTTTAATAGCCATTTGTAAATCCTTTAATAGGGTTCCATTCCAAGTGAATGTTCTAAAGTCCTCTAACTAGGCCCACTTCTAATAGGGTGGTTAAATCCTTTGACCAGGTCACATTTAATATTGTGTTGTAAGCCTTTAACAGGGCAGGCCTTTCACAAGGCATCACTTCAGAAGAGTGAGAATTGAGTAGCATGTTACTAGTGGTTTTTCCCAAATTGGGTTTCCACGTAAATTATTGTGTTATGTGTTGATCTTTTATGTTTTATGCTTGCATGTTGATTTATAGTAACTTGTTGAATAGGAAAGTTAAAGCTTGAATGAATGGTTGAATGGGCTCACTAAACTTAGTAAAAAGTTTGATTTAGACATGTTTGATTTTGAATAACTGATTCACCCCCCCTCTCAGTTTTTCTAAAGCATTTCTCACAATGATGACTAGTAGTATTGTTTTGAGATTATTAGATATTGTTACCTATTCAGTTAATTTTAAGATGAGATTATTTGGTACTATATACTTCATGTATGCATGATGATTATCATGGTTTTTTCAGTTATTAATGATGAGTAGTTAGATGGTTTACTATCATGTGTGTTTTCTTATGGATATGTACCCCATACTGCATGTGTATGGTGTGTGTGTTTGTTTTCTTTATGTATGGCATTTTTGATGTGGTTAAGCAAGGGAGTCGTAGTCACCTGCTAGTCGGGATCTATATGATGCACCACTTCTTTCCATTGCCTATTTAGCTTAGAATATTGTGTCTATACATGCATGGATTTTTATGCAGCTTGCAAGTATCGGGTATCGACTTCCTTGAATTGCCAGGATGAGCATAGCCTATTGCATTATCTCAATGGTAAGAGAGGGGAGATAGTTTCTTAAGTCCAAATCCCAAACCTTTAAGCCATTTGTCCTAATTAAAAATGAGAACAAGTATTCGAGTTGACTACCTTCCGAATGTGTCGAATGACATTAATTCATGATTATAACCCTTTAGTTTGATTTTGTATGTGTTTTTCTATGATAGGTCTTCATATTTTATTTTATGAGTCTTTGGTGAATTTTCTATTAATTAAATCTAATTAAAAGATTAAATTAATGATTTAATTTAATGGAAATTATTATGATACTTTAATATTTAATTTAATTGATTGGAGAATTAATTAAATAAAAAGAATTAAATTTGAAGATAAAAATTATAAGAATAAATTTAGAACGTGATAATATTAATTTAATATAATACTAATATATATTTAGAGTTCATTTTTAAATAAATGCTAAATATTATTATTATTTAAGTTAATAAATATTTTATCAATTTAGTTTCGAAAATAAATTTAAAAGTGAAAATATATTAATTTATTAAAAGTTTTAAGTTCGCATGATGCATGCATGAGATTAAAATATAATAAATTAATTAAAAAGATAAAACAAGTAAATTTAATAAGAGTTGCATAATGCATGCATGAGATTAATAATTTAATCTAAAAAGAAGTCAAGTGAAAAGTAAATAGAATTATTTATTAATTCATTTAACATGCATGGAGAAGATAAAACAAAGATTAAGAAAAATTAATAAGGAGTTAAAGTCTGGTGAGTAGGGAGTCCTCTTGGGTGAACGAACAATTAGTGCCCCAATTTTTGGGAGAGAACTCCATATTACAACTTGGGGGTTCATTTTCGAAGGACCGCAAATTTTGGAGAAGGAATTTTTGGAAAGGAGAAGATTCTAAGAGGAGGAATTTCTCTACAATTTTATTGGGCGTAGCGATTAGCATTAGTGTCCAGGTAGATGCTTGTGATTTTCGCATATTTTAAATACGCTCTTTTCTTCCTGTCTTCATCGTGTCTGTTAAATGGCTATTGGGCAATTCTTGTGATGAATGTTTTATATTGTGAAATTTTGGTATGCATGTTGATTCTTTTTGTGTGCAAAGAGATCAAGGGAAAACTCACTTAGAAACCCTCGTTCTGTAGATGAAAAAAAGTTAGAATTCATTCCGGAAGGGTTTGAGATTCTAAAAGAAAATTCTAATTTAGAAATTCAAATGGTTAATCGAATTTTTCCTATTAGGCTATGGTTGCAAATGTTAAAAAGAAAAATTATTATGTGAGGGTTATTGTATATATATATATATATATATATATATATATATATATATATATATATATATATGTATATATATATATATATATATATATATATGTATATATATATATATATACATATATATGTATATATATATATATGTTACCGATTTATAAATTTTAATAAATTTAAAATTAAAAAAAAACATTTACTAGGGGGGACGTGGGTCCACCACCCCCCACCTCCCTACATTGCTGGCCACGACCTCAAGGGTTACGCATGACAAGTAGTACTGTTGCCTAGTGGCAATACTTTGTACTCTCGCTTGTGGCAGTAGTAATGCCTGCCGCTGCAGGCTAAGGCCAGTGGGCCTTGTTAAAATAAACGCTTGTTAAATTTAAAATGCGTTTAAAATTTTTTTTTTAATTATTAAAATTAATTTATATTTAAATTTATATTATTAATTGTTAATTAATGATTAATATTTTATAGTTTATTTATTGAATTAAGGATAATTAAATATTAATTATTAAAAAATTATAATTAATAATTATGAAATATAAGTAATTTTTAATTATTAATTAATTGTTATTGATTTTATTAATAAATTTTATTTATTAATAATCAATAATCTAGATAAATGATTAATGAAAGGTAATATAAATTAGTTTTGTATAACTATTATCTAATTTAAATAAATGTAAGTTAACTAAGTTAAATTAATACTAGAAGTTATTTAATAAAGATATAAATTTATTTAATTAGTATTATAATACCGATTTTAAATAAAATTTATATTTTATTTTATTTTTGATCAGTAAATGGCCGAAGCCAAGATTAATTATTATTATTTGTTGTAATTAATTATTTGTACGTGTTAAGTGAATTTGAACCCAAGACCTCCCACACTAGAGGCTCACAAGTTACAATTGTGTTGTAGGCTCTTGCTTGAATTTGTATTTTATTTTAAATTGAGTATTATTTTATTATTTTAAATAAATAATTACCTATAAGTCATTTGGAATAATTGACTTAAACTCTAATAGGGGTAATTGCACAAATTATTTAAAGATAAGAATCAGTTAACTGTAAGGGTGAACTGTGAGACTTATTTACTTGAAACTTACATGGAACGAAAAACTGAAACCTTACTATTACCTCAACAATGTGTTTTATGATTCAACCAAACTACGAGACTTACTATTTTCTATGTGTTGACTATGTTTGGGGTTTGGGGTTGACTAGATGGTTGATCAGTTCTAGGATGTCTACCAGAGGCTTGGGGTTATGTGTTTGTGATACCATGCTATTATGTTGGTCTCAATCTTTTTATACCCAACCATGGTATGTGATGGTATGCTCTATGTTGAGTGTGTTTATATTGTTGATTATTATTTTCAGTGCCTTTTTGGGATGGCAAGATTTATGCTATGAGATATATGACTTAACCATTTTTTAGTCCTCGATTACTTATACTTGGGTTACTTTCCAGTCGCCTTGATGGGACTGAAGTGTTTGCTTTGATCTTGGTGATGTCATGTTGTGACATGTTTGACTTATCTATTTTGAGTTGTTGATCAGTATTATTGGGATACTTTCCAATTGTTCGTTGAGAATCAATGAGTATTGTGATTTATCTTCATATGCTTTTTGGTTGCTCGTTGATAACTAATGGATATTGTGATTTATCTTTGATGCTTTCCAGTTGCTCCTAGAGAACTAATGTGATTATTGTGGATTATCTTTTGATGCTTTCCATTCACTTGTATAAGGCTGAGGTGATTTTTATATGATTATTTATTTGTGCTTTTATGAGCCTAGGGTAGGTTATCTACTTGTAGTGTCAGGAAGTGGCTTGCAATGGGGGTCGGGGGCCTTAAGTGGCTCCAAGGGTAACCCATTGTAAGTTGTTTAATAAGTGAAAACATTAAACTGAATGGGGATTAAAATGAACCTAATAAGAGTCTTTGTGTGTTCTCGCCCATGCCTCGAGTGCTAGTATAGACTAGGATGGGAGTAGAGAGAACGCTTGGTTGTGACCTTGCATTCCGTAGTATGCCCTGTCAATACGAGAGGATACCAGTGGCCGCATAGGGATCACTAGGGACCTTGGAGTCCTAAGAAACTGCCAGGGTAACTCCAACATGATTCGTGCGATGACACTTGCCCACTTATATAGTAGGTTTCCTACATGTCTTGTGTGCCTCTGGAAATTAGATGTCAATCTATGTTGGAACCTTTAAGTTAGAATGCTTTTAGGATTTCCTAGACTTAAAGAGTATCTTTTGATATGTGGTTTGATATCCTATTTGGGACTTGAGACTATCTCCTCAGCCTAATTGGAGTGGGCCATTTAGGTTCCACGCGATCGGGTGGTAGTGCTTTTTCACTCTTACCATTGAGATTCGTCCGTAGTCACCATGGCTGGGGCTTCCTTGTCAACATTTCATTTCATTCTATCTATGCATCATTATGATGGATGGTTATATTTCATGATGGATAGTTGTATTTTATGATGGATGGATGTATCATGTATGGTGGATGGTTTCATTTATTTTATTGTACTTGTATCATGGATCTAAGGAGGATGGTGTATTTCTATTTTTACATATGTATATTATTCTATCCTTTCATACCTTGTGACATGTGTAGTGGATGATTGAGCATTCCGAATTTAATTTGCCAAGAGGCATTCAGAACAAATGTATATTAAATGGACTTTGGACTTTTTAATTATTCTTTCATGTGGATGTGGTATGGTTAGACTTAGTATTAATTAAATTTAAATGTGACTCAATGTCTTGGGATCCTTAAGGAATGTAACCTGTTATGCATGATTATAGTTGATTGTATGTTACTACTTCCGCTATTGTGTGTTTGATGTGTATGATTAATCTTTCTTATTTAAAAAATATATATTTGGAAAACTTAGTAAAACTTTAGGTTAATTCTTTTTGATCCCTTGGCGGGGTGTTACAATTCACCAAAAAGGAGTGGTATAAATACATTCATAGATCCATAGGTTGTCTCAATCCCAATCGATAGTGAAGTCTCAATTTCTCAAACTGCTGAGATCATTGTTGGGTGAGTTGCTCGGACCCCTATTTGTCTATTCTCTATAATTTTAGTTTGTTCTTATTTAGTAGATACAAGTTACACTTTTAGTGGTCAGTTATCACTTAGGACCAATGACGAGTACCACTGAGTCATGGAGTAACCAGGGAAACCTAGGAAAACTATATCTTATAGTGTAGGTCATACAACCAATGAATACTATTTAGATAAATATATGTAATAGACTATAGTTGACTATCACTTTTTGAACAAACTAAAAATTTTGGCAGCCTATATTTCTTGGGAGATGTCAGACATGAACAAGGGTAAGAGCCCTACATGTGGTGGAACCCAAGAAGGGCTAGCCAAATGCACTCATAAAACCTTGTCATCATATTTTAGTGGCCAAAATCAAGAAGCTACAACATCACAAGTACATTTAAAAGATTCCCAACCACTGCCACTACTAGTGCCATTGACACATATTGAAGAAGTTGGTGAACCTGATATCTTTGATCATGATGAACTTGAAGAAGATATTAAGGTAATTACCCAAAGTAGCCAAGATCTTCAGGTCAATACCCAAAATAGCCAGAATAATATAATATACTTGGATGGGGATTCCAAAGATGGTGATGGTACACAACCAAGAAAAGGGAAAAAGGATACAATGCAAAAATTGATGTGAAAAACATAAAATATTAGAATTGGGACCTATCGATCAAGAATTTCAAATAGAATGGGCCTCAAAGTATCCATTCATTGAACCTACACACAATTCAAAAGAAGGTGAGCCTTGGGTAGACTGCAGATGTACAATATGCACAAAGATAAATAAAAAGGAAAAGAGATTGTAGCTAAAAATTGACACCATAGAAAAACATATGGGTAAATTTTATGAGAAAAAAATCATAGGTGGAGTGGAAACATCGGTGACAAGATGGAAAACCAAGAAGGAATGTCAACATGTTAAGAATGTAGAAATCTCAGAATTTTAGGAGAAAATACAGACGAAGCCTACTGAATTGAATCTCTTCTTGGAAAAGCAATGGACGTTGAAGAAATGGGTAAAGTTCTTATGTTAAGTGTTGTCTTCTATATATTGAGCAAAGGGCCTACCATGTCAGACTACCCATCATTGATTAGTTTATTACACTTTCTAAAAGTTTGTTATTATCCAAGGAGTCATTGGTTAGTAAACAATGGATGGGAATGAGCAATGAAAAGGAAAATATCAAAGCAAAAATGAAAGAGTCAAATTTCATTTCATTATCTTTAGATGACGTGACAACAATAGATAATACTTCCTGGGTATGCATGCATGTCTATACTATACACAATTTTGTCTGTCAATCCAATCTACTAATTGTTATTAAAATGAAGGATAATTCAACAACAACAAACATATTTGAGCTAGTAAAGAGTTATCTAATTGAATATGGAGCTATAGATAAAATAACGATTGTCCAAAAGTTGGTGTGTGTTGGAGCAAATGGAGCTTCAGTAATGTAAGGCCACAAGAATGGTCTTGTCACAAAGTTAAAAGTTTTTCTTGCACCTTATGTTGTTGGCATGCATTGCATGACCCACAGAATGAATCTAGCTTTTGGAATTGTCAGCAACTCTTTAGAAATATACAGAGTTGAAGTTTGAATCAAAGAGATCTATAGGCACTTTTGTCGAAGTCCTAAATGGTTCAAGGAATTTCAACACTTTACCAAGGGACTAACTAATGGGAGAAAGCTTCTTAAGGATAATGATACCCGATGGATCTCTTCATATGGACTAGCTCATCGATTTTTTTTTTAATATCCAATGTTGCTTGGTACAATAGAGTCAACTCACGATGATCATGGTGGTCAATGAAAATATGGTGAGCTACTTGAAAGGTTAAGTAATGTAGAGACACTCTTTAACATTAGCAACCATTCTCCCCATGCTAGAGGAAATAAGAAATATAATGAAGAAGATCCAACAAAGATTTATATATATATTGCAAAATATGATACATTGTGTAAAATGACATGTGCAGCCCTCGATAATCTCTATAGAAATCTAGATTCATTTTCTATGAATGAAAAACTTTTAGGGTGGATGAGAGTCACATATTTGGATAATCCTGATAACTTTTTAATGATTGATGCAAAGGGGGAATTATGTGCCAATGTATAGGGTGTTGAGATACCAATGCACTACTATGGAAGGCCTGTATCCATGAGAAAAAGAAAGAAACCCACACAACCAAATTAATTGTTCCAAAGGAAGTGCTTGAACACATTGTTGAGTCTATAAAGGATCTTGTAAAGGAAATTTCTTATAATCTTTCCTCAAAATTTAGAGAAAGATTGTCTTGACATGAATTACTTGAATCAATATGTATTGTGTTTCCCCATTATTGGAGTTTAAGAAGTTCTAAAGATTTTAGAGATATATTATTGGTTTTGATAGATTAATTTTGAAAAAGAAAAGAAATCAATGCAGTAATTGTAAATGGATTTTTAAATGAATCTCATTTGAGCGAGAAGTCTCATCATTTTTCCATTACAATGAAGGAACAATGTGATCTTATGTAGAACCCTAGAGAAGAAGGACCAATAGCCAAATTTTGGAGAAATCTAGCTTAGAGTGAAGTGTTGCGGGATTCAATATCATAATTTTTCAAGCTTGTTTAATAATGTTTGACCATGATATTGGGGTCTATGGAGGATGATAGAGTTTTCAATACTTTGGGGTTCATAAAGTCAAAGGTAAGAAATAAATTAGACAAGAATTTGGAAAATTGCCTAAGGTTGTATACATCCATATATGAAGTCAATAATTTTC
The DNA here is from genome assembly GCA_028749045.1 of Cupressus sempervirens. Classification (NCBI taxonomy): domain Eukaryota; kingdom Viridiplantae; phylum Streptophyta; class Pinopsida; order Cupressales; family Cupressaceae; genus Cupressus; species Cupressus sempervirens. Next base: position 404,620,298 of record CM053787.1, on the reverse strand, counting down.
CTTACAAAAGGTCACTGAAATTGTGGAGGAAGAGATGTCAAAGAAGAGGTTTGAGCAATATTTCAAACAATGAAATCACTAACTCAAGTAGTGGTACTAGTATTGGTAGCATTGATGTTGAAGCTAAGGATTAGGCAAGGGAAGGTATGCAGACTAGAGAAAACATGGAGCATAATGAAGGACTATCTGAACTTTATTTCAAGGAATCTGAAGATTCGGATGATGAGATGTTGTGGAAAGTTTAACAATTATAGTATGATGTGTCAACTCTGAATTTATTACTTATTAGTAATTACTATAGTTTGCATTCTAGATTCTGGATAGGATTCTTTGAATCTCATCATGATTCATCTATCATGTATATTAAGTTATATAATTTTCTAAATGTCTAATTTCAAAAAAACATGTACAATTTATGTTAGACGATGCCATCAATCAAGATTCATTAAAATTTTACCATTAGTATTATTTTTTATTTGCATTATTATGGTCATATGATACATTGTTATGGTACAATCCTTGATGATTTTTATGAAAATATAGAAATTCAAATGATAAAATTCATATTCATTCTCATTACCTTTTTACACATGATAATTGATACAATTCAATGAATTTATGTTGCAAAAGTTAAATTTGAATGCCCAATTTCATAATCATGACTTATATAAGTACTAAATTTACAACCATTACATTTAACAAATGACCATGAATTCTCTTCTATAGAAATAAGGGAGCAACAACAACTTCAGGTCATTTTGCCTCATGGGAAGAGTCTTAGAGTAGCATCAAATTCAATATCAAAAACATTTTTTTCCTTTGCATTTGATAGGCCTATTCAACGAAATAACATTTGGATTTTGCTATGTATATCATGTTCAAGAAATAAAGTTCAAACTCTAAAATCATATCAAACCATTAGAAATAGAAATAAAGTAACCACTACAAAGATGATTAAAATCACTTTTCAAGTTTCACATGCTTTGATTGATGTCTTACAAGTTGATTGAAGTTTTGGTTAGCTTTTTTAGGATGTCAAATTCTACTTTGTTTTGAGTTTGAAATTTTTTTATGCTATAGTAGATGACCTACAAATTTGTTAGACATCCACATTTGAAAGATTTACTTGAAAGAGATGCTACATCCAATAGTGCATTTAGATTTGCCAATGGTTTTATGTAATTCAAAATAGCTTCAAGAGTTGTACCTTGTGGAAACTTGACTACTTCAGACATCATTTTGGTCTCCAACTCTTTTTTTGCTTCCAACGAATTTCATTGATGAGTATTGATTTTTCTCTATCATCCATCTTGGTGAGCTTTCTCCCAAATGAGTTCAAATATTCTTCTCCTTCCCCTATACTCTGGCATTTTTGAATGATAGATGATGACTTTATTGATGCACTAACATGGTCATGAATTCTATTGTTGGCCAAATACCTGTCACTATTTGCCTTGATTATGTGCATAATTTGTGTTGCAGTCTTCTCAAGCTTAAAATGTCTTTGTTCTTCTCAATCCGCTCTTTGATACTCCCACAAACAACTCAATAGTGTGATGCAATTCAAACCAATCACACAACCTATCAACATTTTTCATAATTCCCCCTAACATTTTTTCTTTAATTTTCTTGATTAGATTTTTAATTTTGTCATTTGACTCAGTCGAGCTATTTTTGTAGGTTGTGATTGTTTTCTTTTCCTTCTGTATCTCTTGCACCATTTGTGACAACTGATTTTCACTTTGTTTCTTTGTTTCCTCTGCTTTCTCTTCCCGCTTTTTTCTTTTTCCCTCTCATTGTCCAATACCTTATTTAAGTTATTGATTGTATGTCCACTAGACTCCAACTTTTTGAAAATATCTATTGCAAATGCTCTTTCATCCTCAAGTAGTTTGTTGGTCTCTTGCTCCCTGAATTCTTGAAATTTTGCATCTACATTCATATTAACATAATTCAGACTATCCCTATGCTTTTTATTGCTTTCTTCCAACTATTCCTTCAACTTCTTGATTTTTGCTTCTCTCTCCACATTTACATCACTTAGCTTTTTGTTGCTTTCTTCCAATTGTTCCTTTAGAATTTTCATTTCTGCCTCAATATTTCCTAGCTTTGTAGTTTCTTCTTGAGAGGAAGCACTTGGTATCCTTTTCTCTATTTCTTTGCACCTATTATCTCTTGCTTTCTCCTTTGCCTTTGCATTTTTCAAGTCTATTTTGAACTTTTCAATTGCCTTCTCCAGCCCTTTTTTCTCTCTCTTCATCTTGAACGATGAAGAACTATGCACCACATGATCTTTTTGCCACACTAACTTTATCCACACTTTTTACTTTGGAGAAATCCATTGATGGGGTGATAACATGAAAATATGGTGGATTTATCTCTCTATGGTGGATTTAGGTTCTTTAGAATGAGCCACATCATGTACATCCTTCTTGAATGCATTATTATTTTTTCTATTCAGTTTTTTGGTTTCTTCAAAATTTGTTATAAAATCATTGAATTCAAAATTTGGATTTGCTAACACAATACGATGTTTAAAAGGAGAAAAAACACTTGCAATATTGTACTTGTCTCCACGAATGCTCGAGGTTGTATTAATTCTATTTTGAGGATTACCAATGACATCACCCCTTCCTAATCCTTCCCCACCACCACTAACTGTAGAACAAGAATTTTAGTGTGCAAAGAACATTAACATTAAAGCAAACATTCACAAACTAAAACTATATTCACATATGAGATTAGACAAAAGAAACAATTAAGGAATGCAAACCCAAAAAAAGGAAATACTCCATGCTTCCTTGATTTTGTAGATGTGTCCTTTGATGTGGATGTATGCTCAAATGCTCAAAGTTGCTTCAATAGTGGAGATAGATAATAGCAAATTGGTAGCTTTGTGAGCTCTTAATTTGGCATTATAAGGGTATGGGTATGGCTTTTGGCTCTCAAAAGGGCATGGTAACTTTAGCTCAAAGATTGTTGATGAAATGGCTTGGGATGGGATTCAATTTATAGGTCAAGGGGTAGAGGGATGGAAGGCTTAGATGCAAGGATGGGGAGATGGTTAAGGAGGGCTAAGATGCACTCAAAGGGGAGCACATGGATTGTGCTTTTTTAGCACCAATGGGAAGGTGACACTTGTCACAAGGAGGATGAGTGTGAGAGGGTAGGGTAAGGGGTTGGTCAAAGGCATGATGAGTGGGGTTGAGTATGTAAGAGGGATGTAAGAGGAATGAGTGTGGAAGATGGATGTAAGAGTCATGAGTGGGCTTGTAAGAGTCTTTTATGTTTTGTAAGAGCACTCATGACTTAGTGGTTGGGCTTTTTGAGGGGAGACTTTGGTTTGAATTAGGAAAGTCTTAAACTTGTTTAGGGAATGTGACAACATTAGGGGGTGGATTAGGCTTGGGTTTAGGATTAGATTAGGGATGTTAGAGATGTACAAGTGGATGACATTAATGAGGGTGGGTGAGTTAGTGGCTAAGCTTGGTTAGTATGGGTGGATGGGGTGGATTAGGCTAAATGGAGGATTAGAGATAGGTTAGGGATTTTTGAATTTGAGGATTTCATTTATCAAATAGATTTATTTAATAAATGGGGATTTTTGGAATTAGATAGAAGAATAGGATTTAATTGATAAATAATAGATTATTTGATTTATCAATTAGGACTATAGATGATTAATTAAATTAATCAACTAGGGATGGCAAAGGATTAATTAAATAAGAATTTAATTAATGATGCCTTTAGAGATGGCTAAATTAGATTACCAAAGCAGTGTAATCAAATTTAGGTGTCTACATTTTGCCCCTCTTTGACATAGTGTTGAGACAACACTATTTCAAAGAAGTTCGAATGAAGACGACACGAAGAAGATGTTTTAGCAACAAGGTTGCCCCAGTCTCGGATAAGAAGAGGAGAGACTAGACTTAGATGATGCCCCCTCAAGAAGGTGGCGAGGAGAGAAATGAGGCTCGACAACTTCTTGAAAAGTACAAGAATTTGAGATTAGCTAAGACACAGATTGGAAAAGAGAAGGGGCTGAATTAGCTCAAACTCTCACTATGGGAGAATGATGAAGGGAAATCAAGGGCACAACAGTAAAGCAAGCTTAAGACTTTTCAGGATTGGGGGGGGGGGAGGAGGAGCGGAGCGCTATAAAAGGAATCCATGGTAGGGAGATGGATGGTAGAATGATAAAGCTGATGCAACAGGATTTCAAAGAGTCAGATTGGCAGAAGATGGGTTTCGGAGATCCCTAGGACTAGGATTGTGGATCTCGAAAGATGAGGCTTGGTGGATTGATTTGATTGGTGGATCCCTAAGACTAGGATTGTGGATCCCTAAAGCTAAGCGTGAGGAGTGATTCAAAGAGATACTGATGCATAAGCTGGGGTAGGAGCGAGAGGTGCAGGATATAGATGGGGGATAATGGAGATGAAGGGAATCCATTAGAGCTTTTTGAGCGGGGGGATACTTCAAAGAGAAGTACCACCATGTAGTTGAGCACTAGATTTTCTATAGGAATGTTGGTTAATTGCCAAGGTTACCAAGAACATCAAGGCCTTTTCACCAACCGTCCAGAGGACTGACGAACTAACTCGAAACAAATACGCAAGGATTGCCACATGAATCCCAGAGGAGGCAGCGTGGAAACGACACTAGGTAACCCACAAGCAGAAAAAGAAAACGAGCAAAAGACCTGATCAAGACCTTACGCTCTGATTGCCCCATTCGCAGCATACCATGATATGGAAGATCATGGCAACCTTGAGGAGGGAACAAGGAGATTGCTTGGAAAAGATATTTCAAGACCCAAAAGGGAAGATCCCAAATCAAAAGAAAGCAAAAATCCAAAAGAGAACTATTTTCCAACGAGATGGGTAGGACAAGGTACTAACGGACCAAGATCAGACATGAGGAAAGCTATATCCTGCAAGGATCTATCAGAGAGCACCTAAGCTAATAGATCTGGATGAGTGATGTGTCTGGCAAGCTGAACTAAGAAGGATAACACTTTGGTGACATGAGATCTAGCTAAAGGATGCATTGGAATAGCTAACCAAGGTGTGTGATGTGTGCAAGATGTTGATCAAGGACAAATTGACATGAACACTGGATAGATACAATGGTACTAAGCTAAAGAGGATGTACAAGCTGACAGACCAAGATATGTTACAAATGTACAAGTTTGTTCATGTTTTGGTTTTTGTGAGATGGAAATGTTTGTGAAGGATGGGATGTCTATAATAGTTGATAGGTGGATAGGTAGATGGTTTGTGAAAAGCTTAAGGAAAATGGGATTCTATGTGTGCATGTGATAGGATACAAGCTAGGATACAAGATTATTTACAAGTTGGAATATGGTACAAGCTTTGGACAAGATTCGGATATATACAAGGTATGGTACAAGATTTACAATGTATAATACAAGCTTTGGTACAAGATTTACAAGCTGTACAAGAGGTATTGACAAGCTCCATCAGATTTTGGATATTTGATTGGAACACCAAGGGAACAAGCAGGTGTTTTATGGGATGTTGGGTGGATGGATGAGGGATAGGATAGTGATAGATAATGGATTAGTCTTTAGTGCACAAGGCGCCTGAATTACCAGGTTTTCACCAAGGTACCTGTCCAAGGCGCTTGAATTGCCAAGTTTTCACCATTGGACGCTTATTTCTCTTTACTTTTTTTTTTTTGTATTTTTCAAAAGTTGGGTATACCAAGGATCTTCAAGCATAGAACTTCTTGAGATGAATGATGTTAGTGGGATCATTCAAGAGTTCTCCTTCTGGTGTAGATAATTGATAGGCTCTGGAGCCAAAGGAGGCAGTAACCACATAGGGACCAAGCCATGTAGGTTCAAACTTGCTTTTCTTTTCTCGATCTGCTTGGACTTTCATATTTTCTTTGAGGACCATGTCACCTGGCTGAAAGTGTTGTGGGAGCACCTTCTTGTTGAAATTCCTTTTGAGACAGCTTTGATAGACTGTGAGATGGTCATAGGCTTGTTGTCTCTTCTCATCTAAGAGATCTAGCTGGGTGAGTCAAGCTACTCTGTATTCTTCATCTGAGATTTTCCCTCGCAAAGATATGCGTAGTGAGGGAAGTTCAACTTCTATAGGTAATACCGCTTCGGCACCATAGACTAGGGAGTATGGAGTTGTGCCTATGGATGTACGGAAGGAAGTTCGATAGGCCCATAGAGCTGGATTTATTTGAAGGTGCCAATCACGGTCGGAATCATTGACAACTTTCTTTAGGATTTTGAGGAGGGTTTTATTAGTTTCCTCTGCCTGGCCGTTACCTTGTGGGAAATATGGGCTAGAAAAGTGGCGATGGATGCAGAGGGAAGTGCATAATTCTTCCATGTTGAGATTTTCAAAGTTACCTCTGTGGTCAGTGAAGATGGTGGATGGGATGCCGATGCGGCAAACAATGTGGTACAAGATGAACTTGGAGACTTGAACTCCTGTAGCTGAGACTAGGGGGACTACTTCCACCCACTTAGTGAAATAGTCTGTAGCTGTTATTATCCATTTATGTCCATCATATGAGAGAGGTGTGATAGTTCCAACTAGATCAAGGCCCCAACAAGCAAAAGGCCAAGGTGGTGCAATAGGCTGTAGATCCTGTGCTGGAGTGTGCACAAGATTTGCATGCTGCTGACATGGGAGACACTTTCTGACAAAGTCACAAGAGTCTTCTTCAATGGTAGGCCAATAGTAGCCTGCTCTAAGGATTTTTCGTGCTAGGACAATACCACTCGTGTGGGCACTGCAAAGTCTGGAATGTACTTCTTTTAATGCCATCACGGCCTCATTTTCATCTAAACATTGAGAGAGGGTATCATGATAACCCTGACGATATAGGGTATTGGCTATGATAACATAGCGGGATGATTTTCGAATAAGGTTTTGGTGTTGGGTGCGTGTGAGGTGAGGGGATATGATACCATCGTTAAGGTAAGCGTGAATTTCATGGTACCAAGGGGATTGGGGACCAACCAAGATACAAACACGGTTTGAATCCTCATTCGCATAAGCGGGTGTGAGGAGCTGCTCAACTAAAAATTCATACTGCGTAGCTTCTTGGGGAATTTCCAAGAGCGAGCCAATAGTGGCCATGGCATCTACTGCCTTATTCTGCATTCGAGGCACTTGTGTAAACTGAAGCTTTGTAAAATGCTGGGTCAGCTGATCAACTAGCTCTTTGTAGGGTAATAGCTTTTCATCTTTGGTTTGATATTCATTTAAGACTTGTTTGATGATGAGCTGGGAATCGCCAAAGATTTCTAACTCAGTGATATTCCATTCTGCAGCTATCTTTAATCCTGCTACAAGAGCTTCATATTCTGCTATATTGTTGGTGCTAGGGAATTGTAGCTTGAAGGCTTTTGGAATGTAATCTCCTTGAGGTGTAACTAATAATATTCCTGCCCCTGATCCATGAGAGGTGTATGAGCCATCAAAATAAAGCTTCCATGGGGGTTGTTCTTCAATTAGGCAGATATGCTCATCTGGAAATTTTGTGAGCAAAGGATATGCATCTACTAGAGGTGCATCAGCTAGGTGATCTGCTATAGCTTGCCCTTTGATTGCCTTTTTGTCCACATACTGGATGTCAAACTCACTTAGTAGCATAACCCACTTTGCTAGCTGACCTGTGAGTGCTGTTCTAGAGAGCATATACTTGAGAGGATCAATCTTAGAGACTAGTTGGATGGTATGACTTAGCATGTAGTGGCGAAGCTTTTGAGTTGAGAAAACAACTGCCAAAAAAGCTTTTTCCATAGGAGTGTAATTGAGTTCATAACCAACTAGGGTTCTACTGATATAGTAGATGGCTCTCTCTCTGCTATAATCATCATGTTGTGCTAGAAGTGCCCCTAGAGTAGTTGGTGTTGCTGATATATACAAGATCAAGGGACAACCAGGAACTGGTGGAACCAAGATAGGGGGATTGGTGAGATACTGCTTGAGCTGATCGAAGCTGCACTGACATAAAAGATCACACTTGAAGTTCTCATTCTTCTTTAGCAAGTGTGAAAATGGTGTACACTTATCTGCAAGTTGGGAGATGAAGCGCCAGACAGATTGAAGTTTTCCCTGAAGAGAGCGAAGCTATCGCAGTGTCTGGGGAGGAGGCATGTCTAAGATAGCCTTGACCTTTTTGGGGTTGATCTCTATACCTCGTTTAGAAACTATGAAGCCTAGAAGCTTGCCAGATGTGACCCCAAATACACACTTCTTGGGATTTAGCATGAGATGATATTGGGCCAACCTATCAAAGACTTTTTCCAGGTCAGCAAGATGATCCATGAAGGTGTGAGATTTGACTAGGATATCGTCCACATAATCTTCCAGAATGCTATGGATAAGATCATGGAAAATGGTTGTCATAGCTCTTTGATAGGTAGCCCCAGCATTCTTTAGGCCAAAAGGCATCATGGTGTAGCAAAAGGTTCCCCAAGGGGTAGTGAATGTTGTCTTATGCTGGTCCTCTTCTGCAATCTTGATCTGATTATACCCAAAAAATCCATCCATAAGGGACAGAATTTCATGTCCAACTGTAAGATCTACAATCATATCTATGTTGGGCAAGGGAAAATCATCCTTTGGACAAGCTTTGTTAAGATCTCTAAAATCAGTGCAGATTCTGATGTCACCGGAAGGCTTAGTGACAGGGACCATATTGGAGATCCATTCTGAGTAGTCGATAGGTCGGATAACCTTAGCAGCTAACATTCTTTCTAGTTTAGCTTTGACTAGTAAGGCCACCTTGGGGTGCATTTTTCTAAGCTTTTGTCTTACGGGCTTGATCTTTGGATCGACTGCAAGATGATGAACTACAAGCTTTGGATCAAGTCTTGGCATGTCCTGATATGACCATGCAAATTGGCCAATGTTCTCTCGTAAAACCTCAAAGAGGAGGTCAACTTGGTCTTGTGATAGGGATGCAGCAATGTGAACAATTCTAGGGATCTCTGAAGAACCAATGTTGACTTCTCTAGTATCCTCTATTAGAATAGAAGACACCTCTGGTCGATTATCTTGAGGAGGCAATACTAAATCCTCATGTTCTGCTTGTGGCTCTAGATTTTCTTGCTGAGGGGTTCTCTTCGCTGCCTTAGCTAGTCCTAGATTTACCTTAGTTCCAGTTTTGGGTGTATCGAAACTAGGTTGGGGATTTTCTCCAAAATACCCCTTGAGATCTAGCTTGTAGATGTAGGCAGAATCTGGCTTTGTCTTCTTATGAGGAGTTTCGGCTCCCATGAATCTTAGAAGCACTTCCTCTAATGCGAACTCATCAATATGTATGACACTTTGTTGGTCCCAATCTAGGAGATGTGGATGAGCAAGTGGTAGGTCAATGAGATGGATGGATAGTTCTCAGAGAACAGAGTCTCCTAGGAAGATTTGGTCTGGGATATCGTCGTAGGCTCTCTTTTCAACTTCCTCAAGAATTTCTTCGATTTCGACAAGGTCGTGGTGGATGTTCAAAAAAGTGTGACCGTTCTCATTGGTGCCCCCAGTTGTGGGTATGCCAAAGCCAAGTCCTGACTTCGTTTCCCAATTATGTGCTTCGATGGGACATTGCATGCCCCTTTCTTTTGGTCCTAGTCCACCTCCTTGATAGTTCCATTTTTCAGTGATGAGCCTATGTTGTTGGGGATACTTTTGGCTGAAGTGATCAAGGTGTGCTTGATTTTTTGGAGGTGCATCCTTATGTAACCAATTGTTGATATCTGGTGTGAGCTCTTCATGAAGAGGGGTTTTTGAGGACACAAAGGTGGTTGGGCCAAACTATTTGTATCGAGGAGGTGGAATCTCCCTAGCTTTGTGATATGTCGGTCGTCCATGGGTATGTGGATCAAGTGGGATTGCTCCGACAGCAAATGTATCTGACAGACTATATTCTCCACAACCTTTGTTGTTGATCTTTACGGTAGATAGGGTGGAGGCAAGGATGGTTTCTGCGTCATTACAATTGTGGGATGAGCTGGCGATGGATGTGCCGATGTCTATTCCAGGGCAATGGTTTGTATATGAAGCTTCAACCGCATTGCAGTAAGAAAAGGGTTCCAGATCGGCATGGATGGTTACCTCAGTGCCCTGATGCAGAAATTTGATGCACTGATGGTAGGTGGATGGAACGGCCTTCATAGCATGAATCCATGGGCGACCGAGGAGGATGTTAAATGGTAGGTTTAGATCAACAACATGGAAAACTGTCTCTTGGATGACTGGCCCAACCTTGATTGGTAGCAAAATAGTCCCTTCTGTGGTTCTTTCCAAGTTGTCATAAGCTTTGATGGTGATAACTTCACTGATCATATCTGCCTCAGTATACCCAGCTTGTTTTATGAATTTTAGGGTGCAAATGTTCAAGGCTGATCCATTATCTATCATACCATGATGGCTATGCGAAGCGGAAGGGTGTGATCTGGCTCAACCGCGGGTATGTCGGTGGGTTTGAAAGATAGGGCACATGAGGATGAAAGGTGTCCAACAAGATTACGAAAATCAGTAGTATTGATATCAGAAGGGACATGAGATTCTATGAGAGCACTATCAAGGATGTCTTTGTACACAGGACTAGTGCGGAGAAGGTCTAAAATGGAGATTTGGGCTAGCATGTTCCCAAGGTGTTCCAAGATATTGTACCAACTTTTTGATGGAGCTGATGGTGCTGATGAAACTGGTGGGCCTGTGATGTTAAATCGTGCTCTTCGAGTGGTGACCGCACACTCATTATTTGGTCCTCGGATATTGATAACATTGACAGAAGGCTCTTTCTCAGATATACAACCTATAAGGCTACCATAGTCTGTATAGGATGAAGTGTGGTCATTGTTCTTCCCATGCTGTTGGTTTGGATGGCGATTGTTGGTGTTGTTTTGGATAGGTGCTTTTCCAGGATTTTGGTTGTTGTGTGGAGGAAAAGCATTTTGATAAATCTGTAAGCCTGCATTGGGAGAGGTTTGGGCACCAACAGTGATTTCCTTCCGATCAATAAGGTCCTGTACATAGTCTTTCAGTTTCATGCATCTGAGGGTGGTGTGACCGTTTACCCTATGGAACTTGCAATACTCATTGTCCTTGTACCATGCAGCTTTGGATTGGCTTGGATCAATTTGCTGGGTAGGAGGAAATTTGATGAGGTTTTCCTTAGCCAATTTCTCAAAAATAACATCCAATGGCTCACCAAGGGGTGTATAGTTTCTAGGTGCAGGTTGGAATCTGGGCTTTTTCCCTGCAGCTACATTGATGGCATTAGCTTGATTGTTAGACCCTTGAAAGTTGGGTCTTGTATTGTGGTTTTGATAGCTTTGGTTATTTCGTTGTTGGTAATTGATAGCTTGTTGGTTGTTTGTTTGATATGGTGGGTTAGACTGGTTTTGAGAAGGACCAACAATATTCACATGTCTGGTGTTAGTAACCCCATCTGTTGCAACATGCTTGTTTTTGTTCCAATACCTAGACCTGTCATTGGAATGTGATTGATTTTGGTTGGCCTCTTTGTAAATTTTTACCACACCATCTTTGATGAGTCCTTGCTCAAGGATCATTCCTTTCTCTTTGATATCCTTATAGGTCTGCAAATAGTTCATGGTCATGTGGTGAGCCAAGCTGGGATGTGCATTATCAATAAACATTTTCACCACATAGCGTTCTGGCAAGGTGCAGGATATGCGGGTGGTAAGGGTTTGCCATCTTTGCAAGTATTCGGCAAGGCTTTCTCCACCTTTTTGCTTGGTGTGGACAAGATCAACTATTGATAGCTCTGTTTCAACAAGATGGGCATATTGGGCTACAAATGCCTCAGATAATTCAGCAAAGTTTTTAATTGTGCCATAGGGGATTCTATAAAACCATTCAAGAGCTGGTCCAACCAAGCTTTTGGGGAAAGGGCACAAGAGGAAGACATCATTGTATGCCACGTCCTGGCAGTGCATGTAAAATTCTTTGATATGTGTGACAGGGTCTCCTTTTCCTCTGAATTTGTCAAATTTAGGTACCTCAAAGTGTTCGGGAAATGGTGTCGTGGTAATGGCTCTGTCAAATGGGTAAGGACACACATTCTCAAACTTGAATGTCTTTGGATCATTCCCTTCTTGGATGGCTTTCAGAGCTGTCTTCATTTGCTCCCATTCTGAATTGATAGGTGATGGCTGGGGTGCCCCCAATGTAGGAGTGCCTTGAGGTAGGTATGTGCTGGATGGGGCCATTGAATATGGATGGTTATGAGGGATTTGCTGATAGGGATTGTACATTGTTTGGGCAGCTGCATGGTGGATGACGGGTTGTTGAGGGGGAGGTGGCGCATATTGCTGCATGTGCTGCGAGGCTTGCTGTTGATATGGGATTTGAGGTTGGGATTGAGGAACATAAGCTGGCTGTGGGATAAATGGATTGCTTCGTGGAGGTAAGGTATAAGATGGTTGTGAGGCTTGAGGAAAGGATCGGGGGGCTTGTGGGGTTTGACCAATATATGTGGGTTGTGCCCCCATTTGGGATGGTATCTGCAAATAATTGGTGGTTGGCTGGGGTGGTGGATTACCTCCTAGAAGTGGCATTGAAAAGTAGTTGGTAATAGGAGGTAATGGATTAGTTGGTGGTGGAGGTGGTGGGAATTGAAAGCTTGGGAATGGAATTGATGGGGTTTGATAGCTTGGTGGCTGGATTTGGAAGCTTGGTATAGTGGTGGTAGGAGCTGGGGTCACTTGGGAGCTTGGTAGAAGATTGGCAATAGCTTGTGGGATTTGATAGCTTTGTGGAGTGAAGGTAGTAGCTTGTGGATTTGTGGCTGGTGGTATTGAGCTCCCAAGACCTAATGGAAATGATGGGATTGTGCTTTGGGCTGTGGTGAACAAGCTAGGGGCGATGAAAGGTTGATTACTTGGCCCCATGGGTGGCATCCCTGTTGTATATTGCTGAGGTTGGCCAAAGATGCTAGCACTGATTTGGGAGATGGGTGGATTTGGAAGGTTGGGTTTGGGAGCAGCAACAATAGTGAAGGGGGTGAACGGTGAGGTGTTTTGGGTAAAGGGGGTTAGGAGCGGAGAGGTATGAACCAAGGATGGAGTGGTGGTGGCTGGGTTGGCTTGCGGCATGGAGATTTCAACTTGGGTGGATGATGGTATGTTTGGGTCTGTTGGGTCATATGGATTGGCTGGAGGCTCTTCTTTTTGAATATATTGAGGATAATTTGGATCATAAGAGCCTATGGGTGGTGGCAGCTGCCCAAACAACGGGTGAGATGGATCTCATAATGGAGGGGGTCTTCCAAAGTCAAAGGTTCCTACATTGTCCCTTCGAAAATTAGCCATGATTGTCTCTTTGTTTTTGTCTATAATGGTGTTTACCAATACTGCATTTCCTGGTTGGTTCATGAAAGCTTCAATGTCAGTAGGTGATGGCATAGCTTGCTTTGGGCTGAAGGATGGCTGAGTGCTCGAGGGGGGTGAAGCTGTTCGATCCAAATGATAGGGCTCCATTGTTTCTTTCTTCTTGGCTAAGCGAGTGACGGGTGGCATGAAAAATGCTCCTAGGGATGAGATGCAATAATGCTGATGGATGCAAAAGGGGGAAGGCTTTTCTATGCAAATGATTTCCTAGGTTGAGGCAAAGCTATATGACAAAACCTAAGGAGGATTGGGTTGGGGATTCTAACTTCAAAGATATGTTGTCAAAGCACAAAAGGTCTGCTTTCCTATGTGCAAGCTTGGTGGTGATTGTGTCAACTTAAGGATAGACTGATGATCCTTTAGGAAGAACACGAGATTGACCACTTGCGGATCCCAACCTTTAGCTCAAGGTGATGAGGGATAACAAGTGACAAAGCTAGATTACCCTAGACAAAGCTCTGTCAAAGGGATAACCTTGGTGAGATTGGTGGATTTGGAAGATTTTAGGAATGGCAAACTTTTAGCAAGGTGACAACAATTTTGAAAGCTTAGATGTGCAGATTTTCAATTGCTGGCTAGATGGTTTGATTCTAAATGAGATGGATGAGCTAATAATGCTTAAGGGGATAACCTAAGATGGCTGGCTTTTCTACAAAGATGACTCTAAAGTGAAGCTTATCCAAGAAGATGTGGAGAAACAAGGGTGTCTAATCATAGAAATCATGCCTAGTTGGTAAGGCATAAGCAGTATTAACTCCTGGATGTTGGCTAAATTTGATGGTGCGCTCTAACCAGGCCTCTTGAAGTGATTCGTCGGTAGCTTTTTCTTCTGCTTTGTGGTGTTTGGCAATTCGTGGGCTTGGTGTTATTTCTTTTCTCTTGGCTGAAAGTTCTTGGTATGCTAGAGATGGCTTGAGTTTGACTTTGTGAAACTTTTGTTTGGGTTTGGGTTGTTCTGACATAAATTCCTGAATTTTCTTGGCTTTGGGAGATTCTGGTTGTTTTCCTTCAACCTGTTCAACTTCTAAAATAGGCAGTGACTGCGCTAAGTATGCCCTAAGCTAGGATTGACCAAGTTTGGCAAACATTCATTCAATAAATAAAAACAAGCAATAGATAGGAACACCTAGATAGAAGTTTGTGGTTCTCAAAATGTGATACCTGCACCGAGGAGTGTGTATGTTCTACAAATTTTTTGATCAGTCACTCCAAACACATTAACATCCTAGATGGTTTTCTGCAAGGCTGACAATTGGTTTAGCTAGGGAGTCCTCGATATATGCAAGGTACGTGAGGCCCAAATTTGTAGATGAGACCAAAAGGATGTCACACAGCCGAGAGGAGCGGTAACCCACTTCTCCTCTTTCACTTCTCAAGGGTATAAAGTTCCTTGAGGCTTAGCTCGAATGACAAAATCTTGATCCCAAGAGAGGTGTCTTTCGATTCACCTCCCGATTCTTATACTCCGTCGGAACACTGGAGTTGAGGTCGTCCAAGGGTTGATGAAATCCCCAAGCAGGCCTCTTAAAAAGAAACAAGGTTTTGGATCCTAATCTTATTCACCCAAGATGGCCTCGAAAGATGACAAGGGGAGAGAAGACTTGGATGACCTTGGGCTAAAAAACACGCTTGTTCTTTTACCAACTGACTCTTATGTGTGCTAATCTAGACTTTGCAAGCACTCATGTTTAAGAGACAATGTTCAATTCCAACTTGAAGCGCCAACAAAAGTAAATTGATCGAAGAATGCAAACAATAAGAAGAGCTAGGGTCAACAAAAGCAAACTCGCGCGCCCGGAGGCCCTCCATGTCAAGTATCGATTAATTTTCTTTAAGGCATTCAAGATTGAGTGTGAGTTTGTTTTAAGCCCAAAACAAAAGTGTGTGAGATTCGATTTCAAGCGCGCGCCCGGAGGCTCTCCACGTCAGTTGTTGTTCAATTTTAGTGCCCAAACTTGAAGTGTGATCGATTTAATCTAGATTTTTGGCCATTTAAAATTTTTGATAAAGTTAAAGCAAACGTTCAAAGACCAAGTGAGTGAGTTAGATTGTGGAACATTTAACACCTTTTTCAAGTAGACCCATCCCCATAAATGGCGCTGAGATTGCAACCAATGGTTAATATTTGATGGGTGATTAGAAAAGAGGTGAGTCTAAGGAACTACTCAAATTGATTTTTTCAAATTTGTATTTTAACTTAACAAAGTTTCTTAAATGTCCAAAAATCAAACTTTACCTAGATTGCATGTGGAAAAGAGATTTGTTTTGTTCAATTTTAGAAGCTCCAAATGAAGTGTTTGATATTGCAATGGTTAATTGATCCTTGGCATTCAAGATTGGATTTTTGTTTTAAGCATGCATTCCAAGGAAAGTTGATTTTAATCCATGACATTCAAGAGTGTGTTTTGAGCAACATTCATTCAATGGAAAATATGTTTAACCATTCAAGTTCATTTTTTTAGCAACATGCATTCAAAGACAAATGGTTAAACATTCAAGTTCATTTTTTAGCAACATGAAAACCTGTAAGAAACATGGTTAGTGGTTCCATATGTGCTCCAACCTGCAATGAGACAAAAAAAAAGCAATTTAGTTAGTTAGCCAAAATCTTCAAAAATGAGAGCTTAACTATGGGAAAATTTTTTTTAACTTTTTTTGTTGTTTTTTCTACGCGTAAAAATGAAACATAAGCAGGCAGAGATGACAGTCTATCAAGCGGAGACGCCAAAATACGAAGACGCTGAAATACAAAGATGCTAGTATTCGGAGACGACAGAACAGATTTGCGGCGTAGAAAATAGGTGACAAGCAGAGACACCGATTTGCGCAGATGCAGATTTTCGCAGATGACGATTTGGATTGGCGGTGGCGGAGACGTCGATTTGCGCAGACACGGATTTTTGCAGACGACGATTTGGATTAGCGGCGACGGAGATGACAGAACAGGTTGCAGAGACGACAGAGTAGCTAGCGGAGACGCAGATCTGCGGAGATGACGGTTGAGGATGCACAGACGACAGTCTGGTGGCAGTGCTGACAACAAAAAACTAGGCAGAGACGCCAAAATGTAGAGATGTCGATTTGGTTGCGCAGATGACAAAGTAGCCGGCAGAGACGACAGTTTGCAGGCATAGACGCCAAAACTGCAGAGACGACACGGCACGAAAAAAGTTGAAAAACGCAAATTTTTTATAGAATTTTAAATTTTTTTTGCTATTTTTGGATTTTTAGATGGTATTTCTTCTTCCTAAGTGCGTTCTTTAACTTGCAAAAATAAGCAAAACACCCTACAACACACTCAAACAACAACAAACATTAGATGGTTAGAAAAAATGACATATAGATGAAAATAGATGATTAAATGACCCATAGTGGGGTCCCACCGGGCGTGCCAAAATGTAGAACAAGAATTTTAGTGTGCAAAGAAAATTAACATTAAAGCAAACATTCACAAACTAAAGCTATATTCACATATGAGATTAGACAAAAGAAACAATTAAGGAATGCAAACCCAAAAAAAGGAAATACTTCATGCTTCCTTGATTTTGTAGATGTGTCCTTTGATGTGGATGTATGCTCAAATGCTCAAAGTTGCTTCAATAGTGGAGATAGATAATAGCAAATTGGTAGCTTTGTGAGCTCTCAATTTGGCATTATAAGGGTATGGGTATGGCTTTTGGCTCTCAAAAGGGCATGGTAACTTTAGCTCAAAGATTGTTGATGAAATGGCTTGGGATGGGATTCAATTTATAGGTCAAGGGGTAGAGGGATGGAGGGCTTAGATGCAAGGATGGGGAGATGGTTAAGGAGGGCTAAGATGCACTCAAAGGGGAGCACATGGATTGTGCTTGTTTAGCACCAATGGGAAGGTGACACTTGTCACAAGGAGGATGAGTGTGAGAGGGTAGGGTAAGGGGTTGGTTAAAGGCATGATGAGTGGGGTTGAGTATGTAAGAGGGATGTAAGAGGAATGAGTGTGGAAGAGGGAAGAGTGTGGAAGATGGATGTAAGAGTCACGAGTGGGCTTGTAAGAGTCTTTTATGTTTTGTAAGAGCACTCATGACTTAGTGGTTGGGCTTTTTGAGGGGAGACTTTGGTTTGAATTAGGAAAGTCTTAAACTTGTTTAGGGAATGTGACAACATTAGGGGGTGGATTAGGCTTGGGTTTAGGATTAGATTAGGGATGTTAGAGATGTACAAGTGGATGACATTAATGAGGGTGGGTGAGTTAGTGGCTAAGCTTGGTTAGTATGGGTGGATGGGGTGGATTAGGCTAAATGGAGGATTAGAGATAGGTTAGGGGTTTTTGAATTTGAGGATTTCATTTATCAAATAGATTTATTTAATAAATGGGGATTTTTGGAATTAGATAGAAGAATAGGATTTAATTGATAAATAATAGATTATTTGATTTATCAATTAGGACTATAGATGATTAATTAAATTAATCAACTAGGGATGGCAAAGGATTAATTAAATAAGAATTTAATTAATGATGCCTTAAGAGATGGCTAAATTAGATTACCAAAGCAGTGTAGTCAAATTTAGGTGTCTACACTAACAAGTGGAGTCTTTCGACTAGTCTGAGGATTTCATCCTGAGGGAATTATGATTGGCATTGTATTAGTATGAGTATGCATAACCTTTTTCTTCTTTACCCATTCAACTATAGTATTCTGGTCAAGGTGCACTCGTAATGTCCTTTTTGAAGATGTATTGCCAGTGGGAGTTGGAACTTCAGTTGGGATGAACAATTTCATGGGTTCACCTTGTTTTGATGAACCTAATGGGTCATGTGACTCATATGCAATTACTGATTTATAACCAAGTTTTGGCAGCTTTGCTAGGGGGAGTGGATACTAAGGTGCTTGACTTGTTGGGCCCATCTCACCATCACTTGGATAACCCATTTTTTCTATCATCTTTGCCCCAATGCCATACTTTTCCCTTGTTTGTTGATTGAGTGCAATATAATGTCTAGTTGAATCAAATGTACTAGTAGTAGTAATTTGGGGAATGGATTCAGTGGAACCAATGGTCATGCCTACGATGATGGATGTAGGATCCTAAGAAACCTCATACTCATTGTCTTCATCCTTAGCATCATGTTGTTCTACTACTGCATTTGGATGCTCAATATTCCATAATTTACTAAATGTTTCATCCTTAGGAAAGTCTTCAAAATCTGCAGAGGTCTTAGGGTCCCCATGATTCTTCCTTGTTTTCCAAAAAGTATTAATTTTTTATTGTCACCATTGTGCACCATTGTGTAGCTACATAGTCTTTATTTATGGCGTCTAGAAGAGATATTTTACTTGGATGATCCGCTTTTTGGTAGAAATTGTAGGATGTCATAGGTTGCACATTTTTTTTACACTGTCGAACTCTTTGATTTGTGTTGACAATTCCTCTATTGAAATATTGTATTCACTAATGCATTTCACATCTCTATTTTGACCACTTCCAAAGAGTCCATGTTTTTAAAATTTTCAATCAATGAAATGCTCTCATGTTGACTTTTTCTTGCAAAGTTCCCATTTTGTACAAGCTTTGTACCAATTATGTTTAGTGGATCATACTGCTAGTGCCTGACAACTTCAAATTTAAAAATTGTAAAAAAATCATATGCTACTTTGAATGCTTTTCTCTCAAATGTGAACACTCTACATGCAACAGGAAAAGAAGGAAATGTGGTTTTCTATTTTTTACCATGAAAGAGCACATCTATACTTTCCATCTATCATACATATTCCAATGCAAATACCCTCTTTGTAAAATGTATTGGAAGTTTGTGGGGTTCTACTGCTGAATCGTAAAACCTTAATATAGTGTAGTCTTTCATAAAGTACCAGTCGACCAATTAAATTTGACTTCCCAGTTGAATTAATTATTTACAAGACACATGCAATCTAGGCATTGAAGTGGCTATAATTTTATGATAAAGGGGTGCCAAAAAAAGAGTCTACAAAGTGTTTGTAATCCCCTTGGGAATCACTCATCCTAATCACCAATGTCTATTCAAATATTTTTTTACTAAAATTAAGTTGAAGCTTGTTTGTTTCAAATATTTGATGATGCTTTGATAACATAAGATAACACAAGTAGGTTGTGTATCTAAATGTGTTCTATGATTGTGACTATGAACTTGTTCTAATCATTAACATTTTTTCTTGCATGCCATGAAGAATGTGCTCAATATAATTATATCATACTAGATCTCGTAGACAATGAATATTGAAAATCATTTCTAGAATGTTGGCACCCACTTTTTGGTTACTTTCCAAACCCAAACACATTGATGGCAAGGATATAGTATCTTGAACCCATTGCGAAAAAATATCCAATTCATAAGGCGGTTTATGATCATAAGGTAGATTGAATTTGTTTGCTAATCCTCTGATATATGAATGTTTTCTATCTGGTCATAA
Source organism: Cupressus sempervirens (assembly GCA_028749045.1). Lineage (NCBI taxonomy): Eukaryota > Viridiplantae > Streptophyta > Pinopsida > Cupressales > Cupressaceae > Cupressus > Cupressus sempervirens. The sequence continues at coordinate 404,600,456 of CM053787.1, read as the reverse complement.
GTTCTCACATGCTTCATACCATACATTTAATAAAATAGAAAATCCACTCTGTGTTATCGACATAATTACCTCCTATGTATTTTGATTGACAATCACTTTTCTTTTTTCATCATAGTTTTCAGCACAAATCATTACAAATTTTGGACAAGGGAATATTGGAGGAAGTCCCAAGCAGGTTGTTCCTATAGGCCATGTTGCAAATTTATTTACAATGGACCATATCATTTTGTTGTCTTTAATATATTTTGACTCCTTTTGTAGATCATTCCACTTATTTTTAATTACATGTCTGATTGACTTCATACTCCTTCCATAGATAACAATATCACAAATATCGAGGAATTGATTAGTAAAACCTAGTGTTTTAACTAGTTTGTGCAAGTCAAAAAAAGGTTTCGTAGTCCGCTATATTTCATTTTTGGTTGTACTTCCACTATTAGTGCCAGTGCCACTCCTCTTGTATGGTTTCGTCATGACTGAAAAATTTACAGAACTATACACGGTCATAAACACCTAAAATTGTCCAATTGAGCACATATACTATTATCTTGACCAATTAAATAGATATTTATTATTTATTTAATTTTAGCCATATCCTATCTTTAATTAAATAGATTTACATTTATTAATTACATTCATCTTTATCCCCTATCCTTGATTTAAATAAATTTACATTTATTTAATCCTAGCCTATTTTCCCTTATCCCACTGGCATCTTAATCCTTCACTTTTGTTAAGTAAATAACTTATTTTACTTAATTAATCCCTTTTAGTACCACTTGGAATTAAATATTATATTTAATTCTATTTGAGCACATGGCTTCTAACTTTAACCTTCACCTAACCTCACTTTTCTAACCTAATCCATCCTTCTAACACAGGTCAATCCACTTACCCACTAATTGATCCTAGTTTCCCATCTAATCATATCCTTTTAATCATTTGCACAATCTTAACCAAAAGATTAACAAACCCTAGTCACATGTGACATGTGACTCTTACACACTTACACATTTGTCCTCCTTCACATGTGAACCAAAGTTGCATACACATGTGTAAGAAACCTTGAGCTTCCAACCTCTTCCACATGTCATTGGCCCATCACATACAAGGTTTCTCACACATGTGTGAACATTTTTCCCACTTTGAATGGTCAAAACCCTAATCCATACGGAGTCCAGTTGGCCTTCACCTCATGGATACCTCATTGATCCTAAGGAATCATATCCCTTCATCTCATTTTGAATCTCAACCCTCCATGTTCCATCTTATTTCCTATAAAAGAAGAACCCTCTCCTCATTTCCATAAGCAAGATTCAATCCATTGTTATGTTGTAGGATTTGCGAGTAACCGCATAACCTCAACAACAACAACATCAATACTTCTTTATTTTGGGGAGGTTTGTATGTGTTGTATTGAGTAGATTAAGTTTATTTCTTATTTCTTATTTTAATAACATTTGCATGCTTTTTTGATGCTGTTTCAAAATTTGAATTAGCTAGTTCGCATGCAAGCAAGAAACTGGTCGGGGAGAATTTGGCTGGAGGTACAGACCCTAGAGGAATGATAGGGGGTGCTAAGAAGTTTGCAGGGTCAGAATCTTTGGTCGATGTGGAAAATGGAAAGTCTTTGGGTGATTTTGAACCTTTGTGTGGGGTCCGTATCCCACCATTGGATTCCCTGTCTGCTTTTCATGTGTTGGGACAGGATCTCGAGAAGGAGAAAGATAATATTGATTCTTTCAAGGAAAAGTCCTCTGAAGGGCTGAAGCAAGGGGTCTCAGAACGAAAAACTCGGTCATCCTTGTTTGGCAAGAAACCCATTGGAAAGTCTATTTTCTCGCTGGTGACTGCTAAGTCCTGCTGGGAGAAAGGTGAGTTTCAAGTTTTTATTCCAGACCCTTTAGTTGATTTTTCTGTTTCTTCCATGGATTTCACCCTAGTGGGCAAATTTTTAGGCGCAAGACCAGATCTTGAATCTCTTAGAAAAATGGTTTAAAGGAAATGGGTTATTAGAGGAGAGGTAGATATTGCTCCCATGTTGAATGGCTTCTTTTCATTTATCTTTAACTGTAAAGAAGACATGGATAGAGTTCTTTGTGGAGGACCATGGTCTTTTGGTAAAAGCTCTCTCACCATTAAAAAATGGGAACCTAACATGGATCTTTTAGAATCTTTTTTCTTAACCACTCCCATCTAGGCCAAACTTCCTGGGCTCCCTTTAGAATTCTGGCACGAAGACATTTTTAAAGGTATTGTCAATTCTTTTGGTGAACTTGTGGCATTGGATAATGCTACAACTTCTAGAACCAAACTTCATTGTGCTAGAATTTTTGTTAAAGTGGCAGACCTGAATCATCTCCTAGCAAAGGTGGATCTGATTTCCAAGCTAGGTAAAAAAACTCAAGAAATATTTTTTGAAGATCTGCCTAATTCCTGCTATGCTTGTAAGAAGCAAGGGAATTTGGTTAAAAACTATCCTTCCAAAAGTAAAAATCAGTCTAACTAGGGTTTGGATGGGAAAAAGAACAAGGTTCAGCAAAAGAAAGTATGGAAACCCAAAGAAGGCAATTGCCAAGAACAAAAGATTAATAAAAAAATTCAAACTCCACAAGCTGAGGCAGATAAAGAGCCTATTTCTAAGAAAGCTAACTCTAAGAAAGAAGGTCTTGGTTTACATTCTGAAACCAGTTTACCTAAACAAAGATTAGAAGATCAAGCAAATTCATCAAAACAAATTGTTATTTATCAGAGGATAGAAGAACGATGGAGAGATTTTGATGACAAAATTGTGCTTGAGGAAGGTGAAATCTTGGTTGATACCAAAAATTTACTTTTTATACTAGTCCTCTTTTTTCTTAGTCCAGGGAGATCCAAGTACTATCCCAGGTTGATAATGACCTTTCTATGGATGAGCCTCCTCCCCTAGATGATGTGAAAGAAAATGGCTCAATTCATAAACCAAACCAAAGAAAAAGGGTTGGAAAAAAGAACAATACTAAGGAGGTAGAGACTAGAAGCATCAAAATAGATTAGCATATCAAGGCGAAACCTCTTGCTTCTAATCCGGATAAAATTGGAAAAAGAGCAGAACAATATTCTAAGGTATGTTGGTTCCCCGAACAAACCTGGAAGAAGATCTACTAAGAAAACTAGAGAGTTAGAAAGTATGCAGAATATTGTTGACGGTAGGCAAACAACTATTCTGGATTTTACCCCTAAAAAATAGATATGAAGATCATAACTTGGAATATTAGGGGGTTGAATAGTACTCATAAACTGGACATTGTTAGGAATTTTGTTAGAGAACAAAAGCCTAATTTTCTCTTACTTCAAGAAACTAAGATGAATAAAGAGAAAGTGGAATAGATTAAAGCTTTTAAAAATTATTCAATAAATGCCAGCAGTTCAGAAGGGGCATCAGGGGGAACTCTGATGTTATGGAAAAAGAACTATTTCTTTGGAATAATTTTGATTGCTAGTAAACATCTTATGATAGCCAAAATTACTAGTATAGACTAGAAGGAGGGTTGGTATATTGTGAATATTTATGCTCCAAACATAAAGCATCTAAGGAAAAAGGTCTAGGATTCTGTTTCTAATTTTAAAATTAAAGACTATTCTGGACAATGGATTATAATGGGAGATTGTAATGTCCCTCTTTATGATCATGAGAAAATGGGAGGTAATGCTACTCAGTTGGAAAGAAGATTAGATTAATGGAATTTATAAATAAAGCAGGCTTAATGGATATGGACCTCCATGGAATTTAGTTCACTTGGAGTAACAAGAGAGTTGGTAATGAATGTATTTAGGCTAGGCTTGACCGTGCTCTTATTTCTCCTGATTGGACTAAAGACTTCATTTGTAAGTTGGAAGCCTGTCAGAAAATTGGATTGGATCATTTCCCCCTTATCTTCACTATTGCAAAGATTAATTTTAAGAAGAATTTTCCTTTTAGATTTGAGAAGATGTGGATGCAACACCCACAGTTTGAAAGTAAATTGAAAGAATGGTGAAATATTCATTTTGAAGGCACTGCCCTCTTTAGAGTTGCTTCCAAGCTTAAAAATGTTAAAAGGGAAGTCAAAAAATGGAACAAGAATAGCTTTGAGAACATTTTTGAAAACAAAACAATTGTTAAGGAGGATATTGTAAAAATTCAGGAAAAAATCTAGAAGGAAGGATATACTTCTTACCTCCTTCTTGAAGAAAATGAAAAGCTTGCTCAATACCATGACATCATCACTAAAGAAGAAATCTATTGTAGACAAAGATCAAGGTTGATATGGTTGAGGGAAGGACATAAAAATACAAAGTTTTCCATCTCTCCACTCTAAAGCATAAGACCAAAAATCACATATCATACCTAGAAAAGGTAGATGTGAAGATTGTAGAGGACGAGGCCATCATGGATGAGATGGTGACTTTTTTCTCTTCTCTAATGATGGCTGATCCCAACATTAATGTGGATAGTCAGGCTGAATTCCTCAGAGTGATTCCTTCACTAGTTTCAAAGGAGCAGAATAAAATGTTATGTTCAATTCCTAAGGATGATGAGATCTTCAAAGCTATTTGCTCTTTGGGATGAGATAAAGCTCCTGGTCTTGATGGTTTCCCCATGTTTGTCTTCCAAAAGCTTTGGAAAGTTGTGGGTAAAGATGTTTGTGATGATGCTAAGGAATTCTATGGGGCAAAACAGATGCTTAAGGAAGTCAATTCCACCTTTCTGTGCCTTATTCCTAAGAAAATTGGTGTCGACTCTCCATATCAGTTTAGATCGATCAGCCTCTATAATTCTTTCTACAAAATTATTTCCAAAGTTCTCACCTCCAGACTTACTCAGGTGATCCCTTTGATTATTGTTGATCAACAGAATGGATTCATCCTAGGTAGACAAATCCTTAATTCTATCACCTCTGCTCATGAGAATTTTCATTACTTGTCTTGTTCTAACAATTAGGGTTTCATTATGAAAGTGGACATTGCAAAGGCCTATGTTAGAGTTGATTGGTCTTTCCTCTGTAATATTTTGCTTGCTTTTGGCTTTGACCATAAGGTTGTTGGTTTCATCCGTCAATTGATGTCTACCTCTTCTATTGCTATCTTGGTTAATGGTAGCTCCTCTCATTTCTTTTTTCCCTCTTGAGGGCTGAGACAAGGTGATCCTTTACCCCCCATCCTTTTTGTTATTATGGCTGATTTCCTGGGGAGATTTATTGGGGACTTGGTCCAAAGAGGTTTGATTAAGGGCTTACAACCATCTTCCCATCCTTTAATTTGTTCTCATGGACAATTTTTTGATGATACCATCTTCATGGGTAAGGCTTAAGTGAAGGAAGCCAAAATTTTAAAGCAAACTATTAACTTATATTCTTCTGCATCAAGACAATTGATTAACTGGAGTAAAAGTGTTGTGTTCTTTATTAACACCCCTATCCATAGACAAATTAAAATTGCTAAAATCCTGGGATGTTCTATAGGATCTCTCCCATCCTCTTACTTGGGGCTTCCGCTAGGCTTGAAGGTCCTGAATGCTTTCTAAGAAGATCTTATAAACAAATTCAACAAGAAACTGGTGGGATGGAAATGAAATCTTTTGAGCTAGGCTGGTAAGTTAACTCTTCTCAAAGCTTGTCTCCAAAGCATACCTACTTATGCTCTAAGTCTTTTCAGAATTCCTTTTAAATTTGCTGAGTCAATTGAAAAACTTCAAAGAAATTTCCTATGGATTGGCTCTGTGGAAAAAAGGAGAATGCCTTTAATTGCTTGGGATTACGTTTGTAAACCCCGCAGTGAAGGGGGATTGGGAATCCGAAAAATCAGAAGTATGAATAAAGCCATGTTAGCCAAACAGGGGTGGAGAGTTTACCATGACAACAAAGAGTGGAGTACCACATGGAAACATAAGTACCTCTTCAATGCTAAATCCCTTCCTAATTCCTTCGCCTCTCCTAATGTTATTCATTCTTCCTCCATATGGGGAGGTGTTCAGGGGACCAAGAAAAACTAGAAAAAGGATGTTCCTGGAAAATTGGTAATGGGCTAAAGGTGAAATTTTGGGAGGATATCTGGCTTAAGGACCATCCCTTGATTGGAGACTTTCATGACAAGGCTTTAGTTGATTGATGCAAGCAGAGATTTGGCTTTCTAGTAAGTCATTATTGGTAGAATGATTCATGGGTGAATTTAACTGATGTTGATCAAGGTTTCAATAATATATAACTATCCCTAAATGTTGTCTCTCTTTACCCTTATCTTGAGGATGAGATTATCTGGCATGTTGATCCTAGTGGTCAATTTAAAGTCTCTTCTATCTTTGCTTCAAAGGATAAGGGTAATCAACCTTTATAGTCACATGCTTGGATTAAGGGTCTCATACCCAAAATTAACATATTCTTTTGGATTCTTCTCCAAAACAAAATTTTGACCCTTGACAACTTGCAAAAAAGAGGTATAAATGTGGTTAATAGGTGTACTTTATACAGAAATGGACTTGAAGATAGGGATCATATGTTTTTCAGTTGCTCTTATACCCAGGAAGTCTGGACTAAGATTTTGAATTTTTGGGGCATGACATGGGTCCATCAAAACAATGTAGATCTTTCTTTCAAAAGTTGGAGCTACCCCTCAAAGGATCCTGATGCTCAATTTCTTTGGAAATTAACCCTCCCTCACCTTTGGTGGGGCATTTGGAAAGAAAGAAATAATAGAATATTCAGAAATAAAGATCTTGTAGGATGGGTGCTTGATCAGAATATCATTAGAGCCTTCAAGGAGAATTTTAAATCCCAGAGGAAGTCTGGTCAAACCTTCCAACTTGATAACCCTTTACAATCTCAAGGATCTAAGTTGAAAATTGATAATCCTAGATCGATCATAAAATGGTTTGTTCCTCCTAATGGATAGATCAAAGGGAACTTCGATGGAGCTGCTAAGGGAAACCCATGAAGAGTAGGATGTGGAGGTGTTCTTAGAGATCATGTGGGAAATTTTATTGATGCTATAGCAATCCCTATTGGTCACTCGAATAGCCATATTGTTGAAGCTATCGCAACTCTCTATATTGTTAAATTAGCTATTGATTTGGGGTATTCCAAATTATGGTTGGAAGGTGATTCTCTGAATATTATTAATACCCTAAATAATAAAAATTCTATCTCATGGTCTATAGAGGCTATGGTTATGGAAATCAAAACATTATTTCAAAATTTTGAAAAAGTGGTCATTTCCCATGTATATAGAGAAGCCAATGGGGCCGCTAATTGGATAGCCAATCATGCAATTCAAACGGGGCACAAGGTGAGGTGGCTTGATGAATTAAACAAGCACGTGGATCTTAAAGCAATTATTGATTATGGTGCTATTCATTCTCAAGTGGGAAAGATTTGCTTGGATTATAAATTTAATGATTTGGGGGAGTGGCCTTACGACTGTCAGATTACCTTCCCTAAGGAGGTACATTCATGTGAAGGTTATGTGCTCTTTCCACGTATCATCGAAAAGGCGACCTCGATCTCGAGTTACAAAATATTGGTCTCATTTCAACCTCTCTGCTATTGGTATCTAGGTGTCTTTGGTTTTTTGTTCGCTCTGTAAAATGGGGGGTGAACTGAAGAAGTAGGAGCCCAAAAAATGTGATGACTAGAAGGCTAGGCAAGACGTTTGGAAGATTCTCTAGAGAGGGAAAGTGGTCAATTTTCTGGAGCATTTGCATGGATTCAAACCCCATGTCACCACCGTCTTCTTCAAAAATTGGGTCAATGACAAAGTTACTCTCCATGGAGTCACTGTGAAGCTTACCGAGGAATTCTTAGCCGAGGTTACTAGGCTCCCCATGGAAGGTATTAAATTCTCAAAACAGACCAGCATTTCCAATGCGGCCTACAAAAAACTCCCGAAGACGGATGCTGAGGAGAAGCAATTGGAGAAGAATGGAGACTTCTTTGATGTGCAACAGATTAAAGGTATTTGGCGTGATGTGCTTGGCTATATCCGTGAGTACTTTATCCTTGATGGTAGGAATAAAAGAGTGCACAAATTCCACTTTGTCTTTCTTAACCATTTTAGGTATAAGGACAGAATTTCCTTCCCTTTATATTTGCATTTCTCTTTGCTTCAAAGCTTGTATGCCCATAGAAAGAAAGAGTCACGACCCATTTTACATGAAGGTCTAATATTGCTCATAGAGGGTTTTTGTCAAAATAAATCCATTGCTTTGTCTCCCTCTATTGGCAAACATAAGGATTCTCAATCCATAAAATGTAAAATTGATGAGAATGTTAAAGAGAAAGATAAGGCAAAACTGAAATCCTCTAGCTCTTGAAGAAAAATTGTTGAAGAGGATTTTGAGGTGGAGAGTACTGAAGGCTCAGATAAGGATGTCCTAGAGGAAGAGGATGGGACAGATGTTGGGGAGTTTAGCTCTAACCTGGAAGGTTATTTGAAAATGAAAGGCAAAAATGAGAAAGGGAAAGAGGAAGAAACAACTGAGGATAACTTGAAACAGAGCAAGTCTGATAATGAGGGTACTCAGATTGTGTCCAGGGGAGGTGATAAAGATAAAGATAATTTAATTGATGATCCAACCATTATGAGTGAGGAGGAAAACATGGGGAAGGCTTCCACTCCTGCAAAGGAGACTAAGGGACAAGATAAGGAGGTCCCTAGCCAACATGGCCCTATGGAGACTAGAGAGCAGGAGTCGTTGGATGGGGAGGAACAAATTGATAAAGTTGTGTCCTCGACACATGCCATTACTGAAGACGTGGGTGACTCCCCGGAGAGGGAAACCAAGCTTTCCTTCCTCATTTTGCCAAACTTAAAGCTGATTCTTTCCTCCAAGTCAATTCTTGGATTTATAATGAAATAATGGGGTTGAAGAAGAAAGTGGAAACTTTGCAACATAACCAAGAGGTTGACAGGCTATTATCAAACACTTGGAGGTGCAAATGGAAGACATCCCAAAAAAACTAAAGGATTATGAGCAGAATCTTAGAATGCTTATCAAGGAAAGTGGAACAAAAATGGAGTAGGTTACTTCAATCATCTATGCTACTGTGGTGAGCCTATGAAAAAGAGAAAATGAAGGAACCATATCTTTGGAGGGTCCTAGCAAGAGGACAAGACAGAGTTCGAGGACGAAAGCCTTGATTGCTACTGCTTCTTCGACCACTAACTCCATCCAGGATACGACTATGATTGGTAAGGAGGCAGTTAAGATGATCATGAAACTACAATAGTTTCTTTGGGTCCTCTTTTCTAGTTGGGTTCCTATTCAAGTCCTTTTTGCTAGTTGTTACATCTAGTTCCTGTGTTTGATCTTGTTTTCTAGTTTTTAGTTTAAAACTGTATTGGTGGTTCCAAGTCCTTGTAAAACCTAGTTCCTTTAATTGGACTATGTAAGTGGTTTTAGGTCCCTGAAAAACCTAATTTTGGTGCTGCTTCTAGTAGGTTTAAGGACTCTTTTCCTGATGGTTGTCTTTCTTTTTCCTTTTTGAGGATGTGAAAGGGTTTCGAGGTCCCTTCAAAACCTATTTTTACTGTAATCTAAAACATTTGTATGCTTTCTCCATATCTTTCATATTTGAGGCTTGCGTAGATATGTATGAATAAACTTAGTTGTTTTTGTTTATTTCCTTTGTTACATTTTATGCAATACAGGTCACAAATTACAATTTACAAATTACAAATGCAATCAACATTTAAACCCTAAATTATTATTCTAATATTTTACTTCGCAAGTTACCCAACTGTTAGAATGTAAACAATTTAGGCTTACAATTCATGATATATTCAAAATTAAACCCTAGAATTTATAGCTGATACTACACTTACAATAAAAATTTAAAAAAATGTGGTAAGAAAAATGTGTTCAAGATCTTACCCAAAAATTGAAACTCAAATTCATAATTGTAGTCTGTGAGTTTTCTTAGAAGATTGGGACTGCATTGCAACTTGAAAATTGTAAGTTCATAACACCTTTCTGACCAGTAATGATCCAATGCTTTTGTAGAGATCTCGGTAGTTTGTGTAGAGATCGAAGATTGAAAAATGAAAACAAAACCTTACAGTCTAGACTCAACACTACAAAAAATTCTACAAATTGTAGAAGCAAGAGAGTGGAGACTATGTTTGATATTAATTGTTACGTACATTGTATAGTGTAAAGATGGTATAATAATTTATTTAATTTATTATGCAACATGCAACGTTATAGTATAAATTGGGATTAGCTTTACTGATTATTGCTAATTTTTCATCTTTAAAGAGTCAAAGACTTCTTTCTCAAGACTTTTTTTCTGGGGAATTTTCGAAAAAATGACTAGTGTAGCCAAAATTTGTGAGGCCTCACCTGACCTACCCTAGCATGGATGACATATTTGCATTTTGATACTACTAACTCAATGTTTTGATACACTTTTGAGACTATAGGGTTATGCCATTTTAATATCTGCATTTGGATAACCTGCACTTATGTCTGTACATTAGGAACTAATCGATATATTTAAGGATTTCATTTCATGTTCTAAATTGGTTGTATTGCTTTAGTAGAAACTAAATGGTAGAAATGCTTGTAATGTAATGTTTAAGTGGAAATTAGAGGTAAATGATAGATTGTGTTATGCACTAGGACCTAATCCGCATGCTTAGGGACTCAATAGTCACAGATTCAACATTTTGTTGCTAGGATGTAAAGTGGATTATGAAGTTACTTAGGATATTAAATTGATCATACTAAGTAAAGTGTAATGTTGATGAGAAGAGTTTGATATCATAGCATTCTGAACGTTTATGTGAAAATTATTAGAAAAAGTAAGTTAATCAGAAATGATGAAGTATGGAACCCAAATGTTAGATGTGATATGCAAATTTTGATTTTTAATATTTTGAATGTTTATTTGAAATGATGAAATATGCAAGCCTAGTGTTGAATGGGATAATGATTTATTGCACATATTTACTTATTGCTTACATGATTCTTTTGGACTACTGATGCTCGGATTCAAGTGTGTGGGAATTTGACCATGGGGTAATGGGGAACCAAGGCTCAAACCCATGTGAAAACATGACATGGCCGAGGATGGATCTCTGGAAGGATTCAAACCTCTTTGTAATGTGTTTTATTTTGTAATGTGAATGGTATGTGGGTGATAGTTGAATGCATGTATTATTGGAGAAAGGTCATTTTAAATGTAATTTGTTGTGTTGTGTCACTTGACACATGTTTTTGTCCAAATGGAAATGACTTGGCATTTAGGGTTTTGGGAAAGTAACCTAACTGAAACATAACCCCAGCACAATATCCAAGTTAACCCCACATTTAAAAGTGTTAGGATAAGTCCCTACCCATTGGAAATTCGAATTCTAACTTTCCATTAACTTTTGGGGATCAAAAAGTAGTCCTAGCAGATTACCATGGTGAAAAGTAAGTGCCCACATGATAGTAGTATGGGTTGGGGGTCTAAATCTAAACTTTTGTAGGCCAAGGTGACCTTGGGAACCCTCAAAACAAGTCACTTTCAAAGCAATTCGAAAATTGGAGTGTCACATGATTTCTTCCACTCTATTAGTTAGTCAAGGCTACATTTTTAGAAGGAGACAAGGGTGTAAGAAAAGGCAGCCCATGTTATGACCATTTTTAGATAGTGGGGGTTTTGGGGATCCTTTTTAGAGGATTGAGACGAGATTAATGGGTTGTCTACCCACTCTCTAATTTTAGAGACTCTTAAGGTTTGTAAGTTTGGGGGAGGGAGCTCTTCTACAACCATTCATTACCATTTGCAAAAGGATTCAAGGTTGGTTTTCTTCTTGCCATGTATTACTTTATTTTCTTCAAAACTTGCATAATGATATTGCATTCATGAGCTTGTAGGAGTGTGAGTTCATATTGTGAGTAGATTTCATGGCATTGTATTGTGATGTAGCATTCATGTAAATGTTTGAATGGTGTTCCTACCATGTAGTTAGTGTGATATTGTTTTGTATCTTGTTGTATTGTGTTGTGTGGTGTGAGTATGAAGTTTGGATTTCTTTTATTTTCTTGTTTCGATCTTCCATGGTTTTGTGCATGAGTGTTGTTATGGGTGTGAGGGCTTCACTCACCCTTTGTGAAGGGAAGAGAAGTCTAGGGTGAATGGGCATAAGTTGGGCTTGCATGATTGAGGACCTTGGAGTATGAGCTCCATTGTATGCCATTTTCATTCATATTCTGCCTTGGGGGTGATAAGGGAAAAATGGTGAAGAAAGGAAGTAAATGAAGTATGGGTTTGAAGGAAGGTAAAGTTGTTGATAGTGTGTAGTGGAGGATGTTTATGAAGCCCCGAAAGGGCATGATATTTTGTTGAATTGTGAAGCCTCGAAAGGGCATGATATTTGGTTAAATTATAAAGCCCCAAAAGGGCATGAAAGTTGTTTATGGAAGATATGATATGATATGACAAACCTCCTTGAAAGCACACCTTCACCCTACATTCATGGTTCCATTTGTGAACCATTGTGAAATATCCTTGTGACAGAATTGTTTAAGTTTGATATGTAATGTTTATGCATTTGAAAGTGTGTATGTGAATCCCGGTTTGAGCTTGGTTTCCCTAGCACTGGGGTGGTCTCTTTGAGGCGTATGGTTGGGTGGAGAGCACCCATGGTCCTTGTTGTTTCGTTGCTATGCATTTGCAGATTTTGTGCTTAGTGATTTCATCGAAAAAGCTTGGAGTTGCTCATTGTGATGACGTCACATGAAGGAGAACTTGTCATTGTGCATTTCATTGTATGGAGGAATCTACATCTTATTTGTTTTGTTGAAGTATTATTTCATATTAGAGATGTAAGGCTTGTGAAAGTATAGCTTGGATCATTATGTTAAGATGCGAATTCATATGTAATGACATGAAGAGATGAATGTATTTGATGACATAATTGCATTACAAGTTAATCCATTTCAATAGGTAGTTTAATGTATAATCCTCCTAGAAGATGTTAGGCATTGTTTGTGTAATGTTCATTTTTGAGTCTTAGATGGAAAATGCATTCAGTTATTATTACTCAAAAAAAAAGGGAGCTCCATTGTGTAGATAAGTTGGTTGAGTAAATTCACTTAAAGTTTTAATATAAGGAATTGATCTAGCAGATGTGTTTTAAATGGATCTTATTTAAATGTAATAGATAAGATAGATGTAGTCTTGCAATTAACTTGTATAAATAAACTTAGGATGTAAGCTTATGCTTCAAAGTTTTCAAGTAATCTTAACAACATTGTTAACCTTGGTATACTCATTTGCATGGTAGATAATGATATTAAGCTAATTATCAAATTATGATTTAATTGGAAAGAAAAAATCTAATAACTTTATGATGAAACTCACCACTAGAACTCTTAACCCAAATGTGCACATTTTCTCTCTAGAAAATGTATGGAAGGAAGAAATAATGTTTGTCAAGATTACAAAGCAATAAAATATTAGAAAAATATCCTTGATGCTATTAGAGGGCAACCTATAAACATAGAGGGTATATCTTAGGGTGACAAACTAATAATAATAACAGAATCAAGCCTTAAACAAAACATATATTTTCCCACTACATAACTAGGCGCTCATCTTCCTAGGAGTAAGTAAGTTAAAAAGGGTCAAAGAGCAAACACAACATTAAAAAAAAAAATCTCCCAAGTCTAGGCGCCTACATTTTTATTGGCACATGTGGTAAGGTTTAAAATAGGAATTGCTCACTGACATAAAGTCAGGACCGCTCACCAAGACATCCCCTCCTTGATAAGACAATAAAAAACCACCCTAAGTCACCCTTGTCTTAATTGTTAAGAACCCATCATTTGGAAATGCCTCCTTTTCTTTTAGGCGTACATGTTTATTGGAGGATTACAATTTGATCATCTGACATTAAATTGTCATTGCCTCCTCCCTAGGCGCTAGCTGATTTGAAGAGAATGCTAAAAGTTTTGGTCTTTCCTCAATCACATCATGATAAGGGAGAAATGAGTTTGGGGAAAAGAGCCACGATGGGCCATTCTATGGAACTTGACTTCCCTCAAGGCTCACGTGAGCCAGGTGGGGACCACGCATTGGAAGGGGGGAGAAGGTAGTCGTTGGTTAAAGCAAAGAAAGATTTGGAGGGAGTTGATGCATGTAGCCCTTTGGGATCAAAGCCACCTAAAACTTAGTGTTGGGAAGGAGATGAAATGCAGATTTTTGCTTGAACCTTGTGTTGAAGGTAAATGTATGTACACATGCCTCTAGGATTAGAAGAGAGTACGTCTAGGTGAGGTAAAGTAGCTGGAACCATGTGTAGTTATATAAAGTGAAGTGAGAACATAGGAGATAGGGGAGAGGATCTAGTAGTTGAACACCTTAATTTCACGCTTATCAAAATCTTATGTAAAAATTTCAAATCGCTCTTAGTTTTTTACAGTAGCTTATTTGGCGAGTCGCCTACTTATAACTAAGATAGTAAATAAGTATGTGCAAAAATTAAAAAAGTTATGTGCTAGCACTATATTAGTTTTGTGTATGTGTCATAGGGCTAGTATTCATATTATTTTTATGATGTAATCAATAGGTGAGGGGCTAAGGTAGATTTGTAGTGAAGCATGTTAGGTATTATTATTAATTTTAAGCATAAGTAGGATTAAGTCAAAATTAGCATTTAAAATGTATTATATCTAAATTGTTAGTATTGGTGAAATTGTTAGGGGATATTAGTAATAGGATGTTAGCACCCAAAATTTAAATCAATAATTTTCTAGTACGTGATTAGGATAGTAGACATAGAGATAAAATGTTAAATTTAGCAAGCGAATAGATGGTGATAGTCTAGTTAGTGATAAGTATACCAAAGTGAGTTATCAAATTTACATTCACTTGTCAATGACTTATAATATAAAGAGTAGTGGTGTTTAATTAGAATAAAAAACTAATATTATATATATTTAGTAGTACATACACCATCTTAAATAAGAAACTAAGTCAAAAATACAATATACTCTATAATTAATCTAACAACTATGCCAAATTAATATATTAATAGTTCTTTAAGAAGTATATTTTCTCCTAGTTTAAGAATAGAAATTGTTCCATTTTAAAATCCCTGATTTCCACAAATTTTAGGTCCCTTCATTATGCACGCTTCCTAACGTTTGGATTGATTTGTCATGGCTTTGTAAGTTAAAACTTTATGAATGTCTTGTAAAAAAAACAATGATCAAATAAGGAAAGTAAAATTCTATCAAGATCAGCATTTGTAGACACTCGAAGGAGTAGTCAGCTAAGGTCATGAATGAATGCCTAAAAACTTAATAAAGAGAGCAAATGAGGGAATTCACCGTGGTTCTTTCAAGTTAGCAAGGGTGGTTGATTTAATTATTATAATAGTATTTATAAATGGATAAGAGTATTTAATTATAAGAGTATTATTATGATAGTAAACGTAGAAATCTTGTAAGCTTTTGATATAACCTTAATGCAAGTGATGAACCCTACGAATATTGAGATCTTAATGATAATAATAACATTTAACCTATTAACATCTTATTTCAACTTAATGCATCGTGAGTACAGTACACACTTTTAGGAACATATCAATATGAAATAAACTAAAATTCAGTCGTGCTTGATGGTATGTGGATGAACTCTTTTATACCAACATCCAACCATAAGGTATCCTAATCTTTAATTTGGAACTCTAGCACCCTAACTTTGTCACCTAAGGCCTGATTAAAATTTCAACATTTCTATGGCTACATAGTGCCCCACACTAAGGTCAAATAAGCAATAACCTGGTGATCTTAATAAAACCCAAGTTTTATGCCTCAAATCTCTATGTAGTTCATACATGTAAGGGACAATACATAGTACCTCTAGTTCACCCTTAAAAATAAATAAATTTTTTTAAAAAAATTGGTTGTGTTTTGCCTCGTAGATTTAGGGCATGACAAAATTGGCCCAAAATACATCTCCAACCATTGATCTTTGATGATCCAATGATGGTTGGCACATTGACCATAGCCTCTTTAAAGGTCGTGTCAGAACACAACATCATACTCATTTCTCACTTGATACATGTATGCCACGTGTCTACTATCCAGGAAATTTTTGAAAAAATGATTAGTGTAGCCAAAATTGGCTCGAAGTACATCTCCAACCATTGATCTTTGATGATCCAATGTTGGTCAACACATCAACCATCGTCTATTTAGAGTTCGCATCAATGCACAATGTCATACTCATTTCTCACTTGATACATGTATGTCGCATGTTTACTTTCTAGGGGCGTTTGAGAAAACAAGTCGACTATTACCGAAATTACCTTGAAATACATCTGGGGTTGTTGATCTTTGTTGATCAAATGGTGGTCGATGTGCTCACTTTGGTCCCTTTTTGGTACAATATAAATGATGTCAACACTATTACACTATGTGTTACAATGTTGTTTATACATCTAAATGAATAGAGATTAGTCACAGGTGATACATGTATGCCACATGTCTTCTCTCCAGGGTCATTTGGGAAAACAAGTTGAGTGCTACCCAAATTCGCCCAAAATACATCTCGAGTCATTGATCTTTGTTCATCCAATAGGAGTTGGGGCATCCCCTTAATTATATTAACACTTGTGACATTATATTAAATTATAATTATTATGTTAATTATTATTATATTATAATAATAAATAAATTGCATTAACACTTGTCCAAAGTGATATAAACTACATCCAAGATTAAAATTTTAGATTTAAATAAGATCTCTTATGATAAAACTAGTGCCATGTAGTGGCTTTTATTTGATGTAACTTGTATTAATTTAATTAAGGAGAGTAAAACATATTTTTATTAAAGATAAAAAAAAATTATTAATTAAAAATAAATTGAATAAAAATGTTTTATATTTTATTTTAAGATTTTTTTTGACTTAGTTATGTTTTTAAAAATTATTTTGTGATTGAATAAGAAGATATTCATAACAAATTAAATAGAAATAGGGATCTATATATTTGTGCATTGAATTTCAAATGAATCATTTACATTAAGAAAATAATTATCTTATTTTATACTTTTGATGATGATTACAAAATAAAAAGTTGGTATGTTATAATCAAAGTGTTTGTATGAAAATAGTGTACTTTATAAATATTTAATATATTGACTATTATCTTAAAAAATTACTTCAATAATTATATTACGCTATAATTAAGGACCTAATACAATATAGTTAAATCATTCTAATTTACATAACATACTTAATTTTTTAATTAAAATTTAAAAGTTATTACAATATGAGTAATTCAATAATGATACATAATTATTAATTTGTTAGTTATTAAAGTTAACATGTGTCTTCTTTCTAAGTGCATTTATAAAAATGGTTGAGCGTTTCCCAGATTTGACCAAAAATCATTTTTGGTCGTTTCTCTAAGTTAATCAAATAGTACTACTATGAACATAGTGATTTCACACTTGATATGTGTTTGCCACATGTCTTCTTTCTAGGACATTTAGAAAAACTAATCGGTTGTTGCTGAATTTGACTCAAAAAACATTTAGAGTCGTTGATCTTTGTTCATTCAACAACAATCATGGCATCACCTTTATAACATTACTAACATAGTTCTTAAATATATAAAAAAAATTCTAATTTTTAAAATTAAATAGTTTTTCAATTATACTTTAAATTTGATTGTAAAAGTAAATATTGATTTTGTTCCACATATTCTATTATTCAGTACTAGTGAAACTAAACACTAAAGTAAGTGATTTATTAATTAAATTAATTGTTAAATGTTAAACCTCAATATGTTAATTTTAATTCAATGTTAAATGTTATATTATGTTTCTTAACAATTTTATGAAAAAATTCAAAAATGTCAAAATATTGCATAAGTAGGCATAACAATAAAACACAATTTTATATGAAACTCCAAAAATTTCATTGATATTCCTTGAAAATTATAATCTATAGGGAGATGCATGTACACCAATTGTAATTTGATAAAACAAAATAGAAAGTGAAACCAAACTACCAGGGAAAACCCTAGTACTACTGTATTAGTCTGTGTAGAAAGCACAAGACCCGACTAAGGTTGTGAATTCTTGAAGCCACAGGTTGTCCTATGCCACTTTATCCAGATTATATCATTTTTGGAGAAAATCCAAACCAAATCATGTTCATTTCGTATGGTGCTTCAATTGCCCAATAGTTAGGCCCAACAAAAATGGTTGGAGGGCCACATTCTAGCTAGGTTCTAGAAGCTTGTGCATTTCACCCACCCAAAAAATCCCCACCCCTAATTCTGCATGAGCAATGATGTCAATGTCATCACCCAAGTATTTTTCTTTAAAAGTCTTCTCCAGGAGCAACAAAATATCAACCCTTTCTTCTTCAAGGTCGAGTAGAGAGGTTAAGTAATAAGATGTAATGTTCGTGTTAACACTGTACCTATTCTCATTCTCCAAGAAATTGTGCCCTAGAACCATTTTCACAACATGAATAATGAAATCCATAGCAGGTACAACCTCATTGCAAATTGACATGAGGTTTTCATCAGGGATGTTGCCTAAAAAAGCCTTTTGTTCCTCTTCCAATTTGCATGTCAGGTGAATTGGAGTGTCCATCTTGATTCACAATTTACAAGATAATTAACTATAGAATAATGACTATAGAATAGTGACTACAGAGAAATGAATACCATTCTACCACACCAAGTAAACCAGACCAAAATTTAACGAGCACAAGTACAACTACCATACTAGTGACTACTGATAAAAAGATGAGCAATGATGAAAGAAGAAGCTCAATTGCCTATGAATAAGTTGAGTGATAGAGTGATGGTCCCTAAACATTTGTCCGTCTGGGTTCCCTTTTAATTTTTTTAAATGATTAAATCTTTGAAAATCTTCCACATAAATGCAAGTTTGTGTCAAAAAAACTATAATGTGTGGTACAAGTGGTATAGGATGGAAGGAGACATGTTACCATTCTAGAAGACTTGAACAAGGTCGAGGCTTCATTTGAGATATTTGGCCCAAAATAAACCTTCAACCACTGATATATTATCATCGACCGGTAGTCTATAGATGGATGTTACCGGTTACACACATATGTTGGAGATATGACATGTTATTTGAAATATTTCTTAAAAAGCCATCACTTCAGACATTGATTCTTGCTCCAATGTGTATTTTGTACAACTACTAGCCAGTATATGCTTACTAGAAAATGAAATTATGATTCAAACAAATTTGGAAAGTAATAATTAAATACATCATTTGATTACTATTAAATAACTAGAGCCCAAAAGAAAACACCATGCCATTGAAATATCAAATATCAACAAAAAGGGGTTTACTTTGCATCATATTCTTTGTATCTACTTTACATTAATTTCATCTTCATATATATATATATATATATATATATATATATATATATATATATATATATATATATATATATATATATATATATATATATACTATACTATACTATACTATACTATACTATACTATACTATACCAAAAAAGGTTGTGGTTTTCCTAAAAAAGAGAAGTGACAAGCTTCGAACCATTACATTTCAAATTCATACACTTTTCGATAATATGTTTTACAAAATAAACCCAAACTAAACTGACAATTCTTTGTGTAACCATTATTTTATCCTTCAAAACATCCCAAAAGCGCTGAAGTTCCATTTTTTCTATTCCACCACATTTTCAATTTGTTCTTCAAAATTAGTAGGGTCGAGACCCATTTCAACAAACATTGCTCAGAGGTCTGCCTTTTTCTACTCCTTTTCCAACTCTTTGATGCCATCCTTGGGATTAGCAAAGAGAACCCACGAAGCTGCAATAAGCCTAGTAGTAAGGTCACTTTGTTCCTCATTCTCCTCCATAGTCAAATTTGGGTTGACAATAGGGCTTGGATTTTCATTCAACGATCCCTCTTCCACAGACAATCCCATTTTTGGCAATCAACTATGTTTCTGATAATGACAACTATTGACCAAGATGTCTACAATTTAAAGAATTTTTTTTGACTAGATTCCACTCTTCCATAAATGGAATAGGAGATTTCACATATGTATCATCCTATAGATAGCTCACTTTCTTATCACTCTTTGATTTATTACTAAGCACAATCTTTTGATAATCTGACAATTGATTTGAAAAACATACAATTAATTTCTAGTTGTTGATTCATTAAGTGATGACGATATTTTATAGCACATTTTCCAATGCATTATATATGTTTTTCACTAGATGGGAAAAATTGCCTAATCCTATATATATTTTTTCAATAAATAGGAAAAATCACCTAATACAATATATATATATATATATATATATATATATACGCACACACACACACACACACACACACACACACACACACACACACACACACACATTTCCAATAAATAAGAAAAGTTGCCTTATACAATATATATATATTTTTCCAATAAAAAGGAAAAATCACCATATATAATATATATATATATATATTTTCTATCACAATAGACAAAATTGCCTCGATTTTATGGAAAAATTTAATTTTTAGAGAAAAATCGCATCTAAAATTAAACTTTTCCTTACGTCGAAAAAGAAATTTGCCAATAGAAATTTATTTTTTCCTCTCAAAACCAATTTTGGATTCGCCATGAATTTATTTATTTTTCAGGGAGGGGGTTTCTTAAAGTTATCCTTGACCCTCAAGTAATACATTGATACATGCATGTAAAGATGGTGAATACTAAGCTAAAATGCAAGATAAATGAACAAAGATGAAAGAGTACAACCATGCTAATTAATCTAATTTATTTAATCTAACATGTGAAGATGAACATAAGCTATGATGATAAAAAAGATAGAAATGCTCAAAATAAATCAAATCCAAAAGAGAGAACATAACAATAGCAACAAATTTAGATCCTTTGAAATGAGGTAGAGACCTCCTTTTATAGATTTGAGAATCTAATGGATGTTTGAAATGCAATAATGGTTGTGATCTGTTGCTCACAATTTTAGAAACTTCCCATAAGGTGTGCGCTTAAAATTTCATGTGCACATTAGAAAAGGGTTTTAATTTATTAATTAAAAGGTGCAATGATATTTTAAAATTAAATAGACTTATGATAAAGTGATCAAACCTTGGGATAATTTTGATTAAATGATTAAAATGATGGACTTAATTATGTAAGATTGATTTAATGAAAAATAGGGTCTAGTATTGAATTTAATTATTTTATATTGGGGGCACATAATTTACTAAATAAAAAATTGGTGATTACAATAACCAATGTATCAACTTATGTTCTAATGTTGTCCTAATAACCAATATCTCTTGGCAAATATCTAGTGGCTTGTCTTTTAATTAAATAACAACCAAACAAGGGGGTTGACCCATACAAACAAACTGGTAGCAACCAATATATTACACCACACAAAACTTCCCCCTAGTACTATCAATCCAAAAACAACATATGAAGTAACATAATAAAAGTCTTACCAGACATCAAACGAATGTTTCTTGTACCAGTACTACTTAAACTAAAAAAATTTATCAACAAAGACAGAGCCTTAAACTAGACTAAGCTCCATAACTAACAAAACATTAAAGAAAGGAAACCTAGAGGGACAAGCCCTAATTGGGTTGCTTCTCACCCTTCCCCTTAAGGAGAATTTTGACCCAATCCTCAGCTAGAAAATCAAACAACATCTTGGAGTATTTATTAGTCAGGTCCCCCTCCTGGTTCTCTTTTAGCAAGTGCAAAGTAGTGGCCACAACGTGTGTCACTTTGATAGTGAATTTAGCCAAGAGTCTCACTCTTTCCTCCAGGGCATGCACTCTCTCCCTCAGCTCACTGTCAACAAGCTTGTGAGCCTCCTCAGGGACCTCTTGCTTACTACTCAGATTACCATCCACCATTACCTTGTCAATAACCTACAAAACTAGAGGCTTAGAAATTAAACCTTTCCTTAGGAGAGACCTTGATAGGCGAAGACACCATCATGGGGGAGGAGGTTCTTTCCACTATGTCAGAGACTTGGTCCTAGGTGAGGTCCACACACCCAACAGTAATTAAAGCTGAGATATGGGTCATCTCTTTGCTTCCCTTAGTAGCACCTCTCGAGCTAGACATTGAAGAGTCCGAGACTTCCACCTCCTCCTCCCCCAAGCCAAAATTTGAAGTCTTCTATTTGGTTCTTTGTTTATGGTGGGTTAGCTCCTCCAACTTTGAATCCTTCTCCTGTGAAGTTGTGGTTCTCAACTTCCTTTTAGCATTGTTTTTTGCAATTCTTCCATATCTCCTCCTTCTCCTTCTTATCTCATCATTTGAGTCCACCATCTCCTTCTCCTTCCCTTTCTCCATTTTCAAAACTTTACCATGGGGGGATTTTCCTTTCTTCAAGGGACTTACTTGGTGAAGGTTGGGGGTGGGGGCTCTAGGGCTAGTAATTTTGAGTGGGATATGGTGGGGGCGGGGGTCATGGAAAGTCAGGATGTCAACCTCCACTATCCTAGGTGGTAACAAGGCTAGGTGTAACTGATAGAGATAGAACATCAATCCCTGATGGAGGATAGTATAATTAATTCCCTTCCTCATTTTCTCTTTAACATTAGAAACTGTGCCAATTAATTCATTAAGTAGGAAAAAAGGGATAGAAATATTCATGATGATGGAAGTGATTCAAGAGAGGAAAATGATAGTAGTAACAAACACCATACCTCCCTTCCAGAGTTAAATACTTCATCAGCACCAAGAAAACTTCATTCTAGAGTTCAGGAAGTTTCTCTTGCAAAAACCCCCCACGATGCCTAATGGGTTCCTCTCCTTGAAAAAAAATGACTTAAGCTACCTTTATCAGTAATGCTAGTCACCTTTTGCCACTTTCTTTCTTTCATCACAAGGCCTGTCGCCAGTGAGATAATCTCCTTAGATATCTAAAAAATAATACCATTCACATTAACCTTTCTATCCTTCCAGGAGTTAACAAACTGCTGAGAACAACTCTCATCAAAGTCATTAAGAGCCTCCATGAGTGGGACCAAACCCCCTTCCTTAAGCATGTACCACACTAGAGGTTTGCAAGTGCTATCCTCAATCACCAAAGCTCAATACGAAGAAGATCCCCCCCATATCAACAATCTTTAGCAAAATTTTAGCTTCTTTCATACCTCTTCCCTAGCGACAAAAAATTAGAAAATAGATACACTTAAGTGAAAAAATGGGTTGCCTTAAGTGTTCATAAAGGCATTTACTATCATAGCTTCTCATGTCACATCCTTGGCTTAGCTATCACATGCCAACAACCTTTACCCCAAATCCTCACCTTTCCATCATTCCCAATGATCCAGACCCTTTTAAAATTTGAATTTCTACTCATCACTAAGTAAAAAGAAATTCACAAGAAAATCATAAAAAATTCCCATATCATACCTCAATATACTTTCTATTTTGAAACATGTGAACTTATTATTTAAAGTACCCAATAAATCCTTCCTTGCCATCTGTCTATGGTGGCCCAGTCCCATCAACCCACTTAGCACCAAGTTGTCACTAAGATCCAAAAAATCTTTCCAACAATGCATAATCATTAGATAGTTTCTTTATTTACCAAGAGTCTTACCAAATTTGGTAATATTCTAAATTCTCTCTAGCTACGTAAGCCATGCACCCTCAATCCTAACATCACCATCTCACCTGCCACCCCATTACCTTCCCAAAAAATATGTTGTATGTCAAACCTTTTCAAGATGATCAATAAATGCTTTATCTCTTCTATCACTCCTTTGATCACTCATCCTTCTATCACTCCTTTGATTGCTCATCCCTCTTTCATATTACCTTTAATAATTTCTATAATCATTTTCGAATCTCCTTCAATCTCCACATTCTCCTAACCCACATTTATTACCAATTTCAAACCCCATAGGAGCGTCATGGCTTCAACAACATTATTGGGGACTTTGGTAAGATTAGCAGCATATGCCAAAAGCATTCTACCCTCATTATCTCTAACCATCCCTCCACCAACTGAACCCTCCTTTCTCGCAGAGTCGTCAAAATTAAGCTTAGCCCAGTTCTCCTTAGGGGGTCTCCATCTCATCAATTTCCTAGCAAGAAATTTTGAATTGTCAATCTCCATGAAGCCTTCCTCAATATTCCATTTCCTGGCAATCCTTTGTTCAATCCTATTGGGTTGGAATACTAGATTCTTCCATTTATAAATCTTCATAGTTTCCACAATCAGGTTGAAAATAATTCTTGTCACAATCTCCTCACTTCTCTCTTCGTTTCTAAAAGCCCTATTGTTTCTCTCCTTCCAGATACCCCAATAGAAATGGGGGGGAATCACCTTCCACAAAAGGATGAGGAGGGGGTGGAGGAATGAGCAATGCCAATTGATGGAAAATTTCTCAATTCCCTTATCAAATGCCCAAACCAATTCTAATTTTTGTAAAAACCTACCCCATATATTAATAACATAGCTAGAGTCCAAGAAAAGATGGGCAATAATTTCTTCGTCACCTTTGTAAAGGTAGCATTTATTAGGTAATTGGAATCCCCTTTTCCTTAAATTATCAATGGTAAGGATTTTCCCATGCATTGAGACCCACCAAAATATATTGACGTTTGATATCAGATGGCTAAGCCATATTCTCTACCAATATTTAGGCTTCATATCTTTCTCAAACATCATCCTATAGGTAGAACTAATAGAAAAATCCCTAGACGTGGTCACTTTCCAAATAAAGGAGTCAGTCTAAACCACCCCCTGGATTCCATACCCTTTGAAGATGTCTTCTAGTTCCTCCACCAGATTTCCACCATCTAAGTAACCCTGTTGTAATTGTAACCCTTTCTATCTCCTCCCTAGTTCCATAAAATGCCCCACCTTATTTCCCTCCTGCAACTAAAGGTAGTTTCTAAGATGACCATACTTCATTCTAATCAAGGGTTTCTAAAGAAGCCAAGTGTCCTCCCAAAAATTAATCCAATTTCCATCTCCCACCAGCCATCTAACACCTTCCCTAAGTAAGCTTCTATTTCTTACTATATTAACCCAAATCTTGGATCCCATAGGAAGGTCGTTTCTCCAAATGCATTGTATAAAATTCAAATTTCCCAAATACTTAGCTCACAAGATCCTACACTAATTAGCCTCATCCTTCAATAGTTTCCAACCAACCTTAGTGAGGGGAGCATTGTTCAAGTCAACGATCTTTTTGATACCTAACCCCCCTCTATCTTTTGGTTTATACATAGTGTCCCAACTTACCAGGTTTAGTTTGTTCTTCTCTCCCCCCTGACCATAGTAAGTTTCTTTGGATCTTCTCCAACTTCTCTGCCATAACCTGTGTAATTTTGAATAATGACATAAAATAGACTGGGATCCCTTGGAGGGAAGAAGTCAGGAGTTGAAGCTTACCAACACTACTCAAGGTTTTACCTTTCCACCCAATCAACTTTTTCTGCATTTTCTCTAGAATGCTATTCCAAAAGTGATTGCTAACATCATTGATAGTTAACGGAAGCCCCGAACATGTGTTTGAGAGAGCAATAGTATTGCACCCTAGGATATTTAACACCCTCCTCTAGATATTTGGCTTGGTGTTGAAGAAGAAAACCATACTTTTATCCAAGTTGATTTTTTGTCCCACATTAACGACATATATCTCTAATACATGTTTCCAAGCTTTAGCTTCTGTCACAGACATGAGCCCACTTAGGAATGTATCATCCACAAGCTATTGTATAACCTTCATTGGAAGTGAGGTAGCAGGTTTAATGAATTTAATCTCCCCTTCCTCCACTTTCCTTAGGAATGCCCTTCACAACACTTCCACCACCATGATGAATAGGTAAGGAGAGATAGGGTCCCCTTGTCTTAGACCTCTCTCCCTGTTGAAATTTCCCCAGGGTGACCTATTCACCAACACTGAGTAATTAATAGTCTCAACCATCAATCTAACAAATTTTATAACCTCCCGACTAAAAACATTTTTTTGCATGACCTCATACATAAAAGTCCAATTAATCCTATAATAAGCTTTGAAAATATCTAACTTTAAAGCCATACCTGGATTACTGCCTTTCTACATAGAGTGCACCACCTCATGTGTTGTTATGGCTACATCAAGAATCTGGTGGCCTGAGATAAACCCATTGTAAGTTTTCCCAATAAATCAATGCAATAGTGGCTTTAGGTGGTTCACCATAATCTTAGAGAAGATCTTATAAGTGGTATTGCATAGGCTAATAGGTTTGAAGTTTGAGAGAGCCCTTGGGTCCTTAATTTTTGGAACCAGAACAATAAGCATTTTATTCAATCTCTTGAGTAACTTCCCCATTTTGAAGAAATCATGCATAAATCTTATCAGGTCAACCTTTATAAGCTCCTAGAAGTGTTGAAAGAAGGCTGGGGGGAAGCCATCAAGACTTGGGGCCTTATAGGCTTTCATAGAGAAAACAACTTTTCTAACTTCCTTAGAGACTTGTTACATAAGCGCCTCTACCAAGATCACATTAGACATGGAGTCAATCAACCATTGCATGTCCTCCCTATTGTAGGCCCTATGCTTCTCCTTGTAAGAATGTTTAAAAT
Organism: Cupressus sempervirens; assembly: GCA_028749045.1. Lineage (NCBI taxonomy): Eukaryota > Viridiplantae > Streptophyta > Pinopsida > Cupressales > Cupressaceae > Cupressus > Cupressus sempervirens. The sequence goes on along the minus strand of CM053787.1, from coordinate 404,573,845 downwards.
AGTTGCTAGCCTAGGTTCCAATCTCTTTAGTTTTTGTGAGTTTAGTATTATTGTCATCTATCACCTCATCAATCGTGTTCCTCCTTTTATGGATAGAGACCGATCTATGGAAAAATGTTGTGTTCCTATCTCCTAACTTTAGCCATATAACTCTCGATCTTTGCTTCCAGAAGGCCTATTCTAGTGGCTTGTTACTAATCATTGAAGTTACTTTTGTACCTATGAGTAGAGTCTTACCTTTCTTGTGAATTAATCATTTAGTAAGACCATTTTTTTATTTTTAAATTTGTACTTACCTTGTGTCTACTATCTATTGCCTTACCTATGATGGGATTGGTGGCTGGATTTAGAAGACTAGGAGCTCTTTTCCTATTGTGATCTGAAAGATTACACCAAAATCCTCAACTTCAACGATATGGGTTTCAGCTCATGTGTCATTGCAATTTAGACAACTAGAGTACTTTCATTGGTTAAGGAGCCTGAGATGAGCAATGAGACCACATTGTTTTTTGTCAAAAGTACATTACAGGATTTTCAAAAAGCATGCCTTTTTCACAAGTTTATTTAAAATGTATTATTTTGGGTTAAAATGATGAGAGAGACATAATTTTATCCTTTGTCATTCTATTATTCTAATGTGAATGTGAAGAAGAGCAACAAATGGTTTAGAGTGATTAAAAGGAAGAGGGGGAATCTTCACTCCATACGAATTTTGTAGTTACCACCCAAGAAGATAAGTTGATAGTCATTGTAGATAATACCAAGCACAAGGAAGGCATGCGTGTCAAAGACCAATCCCAAGGACGGTTACAAGGAAATATTGATTTTATGTAAACAAAGCAGGATAAGGAACAAAGGATTTAAGGACCCTCTAAAATATTAAAGCACTAGTCCCACATTAAAGGAACAAAAATGTTAAACATTAGTGTTTGAACAACCAAAACAAGAGGATCATAACATTTCAGAAGAAAATTGCATTCCTTTGGAGAGAGCGACAAGTAGACATAGTTAGCATATAGTCTATGAGTGGTGTTAGGGAAGTATTCTTAGGATTAAGGGCCTAACCAGACTCCATTTTGACATCATATATCTATTGGAAATTTGTTCAACACTCCCTTCAAGATTCGTGACAAGGGCTTGACCGCCTCCTATGTACTATAAGTTGAGTGGTTGTATTGGACATTGATAGATTATTCTTTTGGTGCAATGACAACTCCATTCTAACAAGTGATATCAAAGCTTGGTCACAGGTTCAAATCCTCAAACCCTCAGGTAACATTGAGGGGGAGATTGTTGGGAATTTTTTTAGCACTCTCCTTAGGATTCATGACAAGAGCTTAACTGCCTCATGTGTACTATAAGTTGTTTGGTTCTTTTGAGAATTGACAAATCAGTCTTTTGGTGCAATGTCAACCCCACTCTAACAATATCTTGTACCTCATGTCAAAATGAGAACTGTTGAACATTCAATCCTTAAATCACTGTAATGTGTGAAGAATAATAAGGATTATATTATGCAGATCATTACATTTGATGATAGAGGAATAGTCAATCCAAACTGTGATTAGATATTATCAACAATGACATGTAATTCGATTAAAATTTAGGGATAGATATTGCTATCAAAATCAAGAGTAGAGCTACAAACAAGATTCTAATAGAAAATATTTCTAAGGTTTCAAAGATTTATGGACGATTAGCATAAGTTGAGACTTGATGGATTTGCAACAATAGAAGAGTGGGGAAAAAAAAAGCATAACTTCCTTCATAATTCTTACAATTTAGGCTTTGAAACAATATCAACTCTATTGTTGCTAGTTTGCATCAATCTAAAAGCACAAAAATAGAAACAATCAAGGGGTGCAAATTAAAGAGACAAAAAATAATAATAATAAAAATAATGGTAGAGGGTTGCAAGGGAAAGGTCTGTAAAACCTCAAAAAAATTAAAAAGGTTGTGCAAACTATGCAGAAGAAAGGGGTTAGAGAAAAGGCAGAGACATTTGTTTTTAAAAATTGAGCTACATAGCTAATTTGTCAACGAATTTCCTTTAAATTTTAGAAGAAAAATGCACCTAAAGGAAAGCATCAAAAGGAGAATAATAAGAGAGATTAGAGGAAAAAAGTGAGAAGAAAATACCCTCTATAATTTTCAATTCTCTTCTCTTCAAAAACAATGAAATTGGACAAATTAGCTAATAATAAAGAATGAACCAAACTAAACTATTGGAATTTAAATCTGATTAATATACCAAAAATGAGCTCTACTCCTCTACTAAATCATGGGAACTCTTGCTCAAATTCCTAGCATTTTCAAAGATAGGGTTACCATTTTAGGAGAACAAAATATGCTCTTCCTTTTTACAAATCCTTGCTTCACATCTAGGTGGGAGAAGATGCGAATGATGGATGGAGTATGGTCTAATCCCATAAGTCAAGAAGGAGATAGAACAAATCCTTCGTAGATCATAAATATTCTATCCCCGCAAAATCTAAGTATCAAAAAAGAAAATAATGGTCTTCCAACCCCTTTGGCTCTCTTCAGGATACAATAGAGAAAGTAAGAAAAAATGGTTCTAGAGAGTTGTGACAATCTGAGAACAAGGAGGATGCCCTATCTTAGGGACCCACAGATAATCTCAAATGGGAAAAAGAAGTATCTCAACATGACTAGAACGCAATCCATTTATCAAGCCAACTAGTGGGATACGTTCAGAGGAGATCTCAAGACCAAGGCCTTTTTGCTTGCTAGATAGGTCCATGGATGGAGGCAGATCATGTGGAAAATTGGCTAAAAGGCATTCTGGGTAAGCATGTTAACTTAATAGTAATGGAAAACGAATTTATTTATTTAGGTAGCGATAAAATAGATCTTAAGGATAAACTTTTCTATGGTAGTACTTTAGTTTTTAAAGGTTATCCTCTTTAATTCCTAAATTGGAGTCCCTTTTTCGACCCAAAAAAATTGGCTAAATTTGAGGTAGAAAAAGTTATCTTATTACCAAATTTTCCAATTTATTTTTTGTATGAGGACATTCTCAGAACAATTGGATCTAGTTTTTGAACTTATGTAGGTTTGGTAGAATTAGATTTTCCTGTGTCCAGTCCAATTATTATAGTGAAAATAGATGTTAGCACTATCAAATTTAAAACCCTAGATATTAATATTGATGATAAAATTATGTCTGCTAAACCATGATTAGTTGAAGGTCTCTTTAGTAGTTATCAGGATTTAGGTTTGTCTCAACCTCATCTTGGGGGAAATCTAAGAAGGCAGAAAACACTCAAACTGTAAGGAGTGATGAAGAGGAGAAACTGTTGAGACACCAAGAGGATGTAGAAGAAGAAGGAGAAATTAGAGACTTCTATTTGAGCCTAAACTTGGTCATCATTGTTTCAAATCTAGATGAGGTAGTTGACCCTTTGGAGGTTCCACCGAAATTACCAGTAAGCTAGAGTAACTAGACTACTATGGAAAGAAAACATTTATTAAGTCGGGCAACTCACTCTTAGGGAGATTGAAGTAAAACCCCCCAAAAAAGGGAAGAAGAAGTTAACATATTGATAGAACCCCAAATAATATGGTAGTTGAAGATCTTATCAATCAATTCATTTATGAGATTTGTGATGAGGAGGAACTGAAGTTGCAAAAATCTATTTTGATATCTAAAATCTAGGAAGTGTAGGATGTGGAAAGGGAGATAAGCCCCATTGTTGTCAAAGAAGAGTTAGTAGAGTTGGCTAAGGGTTTGATAGGTCCTTTAGGATTAGAGGTCATCCTCCTAATTAGGGGAGGTCTTGATTGTGTAAAATTATTAAGAAAGTGAGGGCATAATTCCTTGCAAGAACTACATCTAAAAGATAGGGGAGCTAAGAGTCATATTAAATTAACTGATATTCTTAATGTTGGGAAGGGAAAGATTCTTCCTTAGGTGCCATGAATGTCTTAACTTGGAAAGTTAGGGGCCTTAATGCTACTAACAAGTAGTGGCTCCTAAAATGTTGCATTACTTACACTAAAGCTGACATAATTATTCTTCAGGAAATGAAACTTAATAGTGAAGAAATGAATAAGTTTAGAAGATCGTTAGGTTGGAGGGAGATAAAAGATTCCCTAGCTAAAGGGACTTTTAGAGGTCTTGCCATAATATGGGATCCTAGAAATGTATCAATTTCATCTATAGAAATTCATAAAAACTAGATGAGTGGTATTGTGAAAGGAATCATATCTGAATTTTGCTATAAGTTGTTTCACTAATAACTTTGGACCTATTTTTTGATGCGGTGGTCATCAAAATTTTGACAGTTAAACATTGAATGTCAACATCGCTAGAATTGCATCAAAAGTTTGACGCACTCCATGACCATTGATGTATCAACATGAAGATCCATCGAAAATAATCCCCTCTATGTCACATGTCAGTGCCAGACAACTAATTCAAAACATCGAACTATCGACACCAGCCAAAGATGATTCGATGACTTTGTCATACCATCGACAAAAAACCCCGTTGAACCATTGACACCAGCCAGAGATGATACAATGAGTTTTTCATACCATCGATGAAAAATTGTATCAAAATTTTGACGAAAACTAGAGTTTTTAAAAAAAAAAAATGAAATAGTCTCATTATATATCAGGCTAATAACAAGCTAACAAGAATGATCAAAAAAAGCTCAAAACAATTGATTTGGTTGAAATCAACACACTAAAATAACTTGGATTTTTACATGCAGGGACTAAGAGAAGCTAACTTGATGATTTTATGGATTCTTCTTACAAGATTGCAAAAACTGTCAATTATAATGAAGATGAAGTCCTACCATTAGATCTTGAACTATTTTTGTTTGCATAAAAATATCTTGGTTAGAAGAGTAGAGAAGATAGTGCTTTCATGAATAACCTCTTAAAGAGTAGAGTACACAAGTTTCTAATGTCCTCAACAAAGTCCATGGGAATAAAGAAGTTTCTAAAACCATGAAAAATGTGAAGGAGATTCATTATATATCACTAAAATTCAACAAACACTGGTCAATTTCTTTGTTTACTCATTGAAAAGATTGATCAGAGAATATTATGGTCATTATTCATTTGTATTTTATATTTTCTGATAGTAGATTACTATTTAGAAGACCGTTAATGGCACATGTTCATTCTATGACACTTGTGAGGATCATCATTTTTCAATTGACATCATCAACACCCCCATTGATGTACGACTGTGTTATAAATTTAGCACATTGGGACTATATTTTTTAAATTTATGGTGCATCTGAATTTGGTATGTTAAAATTTGGCTATAAAGATGGGAGATATGGGAGACTCTTTAGAAGATTCCCTTATTTCTGATGAACAGAGTGGAGATGTAGAAGTTTCTTGTAATTTGTAGGGGGCAATGAAATTTCACGTAATTTGCAAGGGAGATTTGAAAGTGGATCATTTATATGTTCAAGTGAGTTAGGAAAGAGGATTACAGATAAATCAATGAAAATATGGGCTATTGCATGGCTTTCTATATTCAATCGTCTAGCTCTGAATGGAATAAGTGTTGTGACTTAGGCTTTTATAGGACACTTGGGCGAATTAGAATTGGTTGTCATTGCCATACCCACTATTGTCATTTTGAGATTCAATTTAGGACTCTTTGTAAGTATATGAATCTGAATGTAAAATTTTATCATGTTCCATTTTACTTTACTCATGGCACACCATGTGTATTGGTCATTCTATGAATAGTTGTAATCATCTAATTCTTGACATAACAATTTTGACATAATTATTCATTACTTCTTCCTTTCTTTTGTATGTTTATATAGTCCAATAAATAGTTCATGTAAGTCAATTTGTGTCTTATTTCCCAAGAATAAATAAAATAGATAGCTTCTTCCAGGCCATTTTTTCTGTCAATATTGTTGCAATTCTTAATAGTAAATCTTAGTTTTGGATATTATTATAAAGAAATGAGAATTTTAGGCATGGCAAGTGCCCTGGAGACCCTATGTGGCCAAGCAATATATCATATGTTAGGATTGTATATGCAGAGACCATGGATTTATTCTTCTTTCCAATGTACATATTTGCAACCCCAATCTTAAAGATCCTTAGATAGTCAAAATGTTGCAGAATAAATAGGAACACTTTCAATCGAGCTCATTTCTCAACATTTTGCATGTGTTTTCTAGTTACCAATCCAAAGATTTTTGTAGTCCTAGTTGAGGAACATGGTTATTGCTTGGATCTCTGCAGCCCACAACTAGTCTTATCATTTATGCCCCCTGTGAGTTTTGACCAGTGACATTGACACAGACTAGGTTGTTCAAAACTTATATGCATTTTTTAGAAAATCCCATATCCCAAGTCTGTCACACAATCTTTCACTACGTCAAGTAACATCTTTGAACTAGCAATAGTTTTTGTTGTTCAAATTTTTGGTATAGGTTTGAAGGAATTCCTAACTACAACTATTGGACCTTTAATTGAGGTTCCAGTTTTACTTTTATTGGTACATGTAATACTTGATTTTAGAAGACACTAGTTTGGAGAAGCTCCTACCAAGTCTGAAAATATTTGACATCAGTTATGATTGCAAAAGATGCTTCTAGGACTGGCATGTATACAACACTATTGGTGTTTTCTTTGTTAAAATTATTTCATACATATTACTTAGACAATGTATTTTGAGCCATGAGGCAAAAAATGGATGTCTTTAATAATTTAAATTTATTATTTTGACAACATTGTTGGTCTTGATTTGCTAAACTTATTTTTATCATGTGTATTATCTATACTATTCATTATGTATTCTCTTTTAAATGTGGCTGGGTTAAAATGTTTAGATTGACCTACTTGTAACCTACTTTCATCTTGTGAACATTCAATGATTCAAGTCATCAATCAAATAGGACTTCAATGATTCAAGTCAATCAAATATGACTTCATGGCAGAGTCAAATGTTCAAAACTGACCAAATCTATCAGCTATCCACTTGCACCCTACCTTGGTGCAAGCACTAGTTACATGAATTGATATAACTATTTCACTAACCTATCATGACTCAAAACATAAATACAATACTTTGACTGTTCAACATACCAATTGCCAAAAATAATGGCTTCATCCAATTCAACAACTTTAAGCTTACTATTTTCACTTCATTTTTCTACACTTCGATTATGTTTATTGTCCATGGATAACTCATCGCCTCTACATTAAGAGACTCCAATTCTATATTCCTTACGATCTTGCATTGACCCATCACCATCTTCTCATCATCTTGAACCTCTTCTTGCATGGGGGTTAGCTTTGCAACATAATTCCTTTGATTGCATTATATCTGATTCCAATATTCTAATGATGCATCCTTTATATAATTATTTTGTCAAGTGATGCATCTGCATACGCAATTTTATCACCTTGGAAAACTGTATTTGATCCTGCTAGCTGGGAACAAATGATTGTTTGTTTTATTCTACCTAATCTAATGACAGTTCTACAAGAATTTGTAATCAATCCAACTAATTAACAACTAGACCAATTTAACTAGGTTATGGCTTGAGCATGTGTTATTCCCATTTATCATACGGTTGCAATGTTGGAGGCAACATTTTTAATTTGTACAGGATATGGAGGAAGAACAATGGGGTTGGCAAACATGAAAATTTAATAATGTGAAGTCACATTGAGGAACTTGTGTATGCTCTTGGCAAACATGTCATAAAAAATGTTCATCGTGACCTTTTTTGCCTCTACATGTTTTTGCATGGAGCCTTCACACACCTAGTGCTCACAAATGTCTACTTAAGAATGTATGTGAACCTGCAACACACTATTATATGGTGAAATATGTAGAAAACCATATAATCCTTCATCACACAAGGTCTTTCACTTGATGTGTTAATTTATTAAGTTAAGCACCCAAGTTTGTATTTCAAATCATGATTTATCTATTTTGGGCTTAAGAACTGGTACAACAACCTAGAACATTCATCCATTAACATTCATTAATAGTAGCACATAAACACATAACATTCAATAACATGTGAAATACACTAATTAAACATGTGTCAACCAATTATGATTTAATTTTGGATCACCTACCTAATTAGTTTGGAATTTTGTTCTCACCAAAAATCATAAAATGTAAGAACAACTATGCCAAAAAAAGCATAAAATAATGATTATCATAAAAAGATGATTATCATGCACAATCATTTTTTTAGCTCTTTTGGCATAATCATTCTTATAAATTTTTGGCTCAATCTCCAACTAGTCAGTATTTGTTTTGAAAACTTATAAAGAGAACCATATAATTTTAAGAAAATATTGTTGTTTTTACTATTTGAAAATTATAGTTACAAGTGATAAAGTTATATACCTTTGATTTAGAGAGTGCAAATAATGGAAATGAAGTATTGACGAAGGTGCAAGATCAACTCCCCCACCATGTGGATGGAACTGTTAAGTAGAGAATGGTTATATACATACATGGTTAAGTGCTACCTAACTATGTCCAAGGCATCTGCACACTGGAGGCATACTCCGCCAACCAGGTTGCCTACAACACTGTATCAAGACCTTTGAACTACTTACTATAATGAATATGCAGTTTTGGTTTCTAATTATTTTGATGTAGCTGTATTCCTATAACCACTAGTGAGATTTACTCAAATAATACAACCCTTTGCCATCATACACTCACTCGCGCGAATTAGGCAATTTTCTATAATTACAATCCTATAATATCTTATTGTAACCTTTGTGTTTTAGTTTACAGTTAATGTAAGGTTAACCTATATATGTCCTAATTTGCTCCTTATATAGTTATGTTTAAACTCTTGTGACAATAATCAATGGGTCTAAATAGACCAGTCAAGTTAATGCTAGTTGGGAACAATTGATTGTTCATTTTATTGTACCTAATCTGATGACAGTTCTACAAGAATTTGCAATCAACCTAGCTAATCAACAACTACACCAATTGAACTAGGTTATGGCTTGTCACTTAGCATGGGTTGAGTGATTTTTATTGTTTCATTATTTAGATTCTGGAATATGTATGTAGCTAGAACAATTTTTCTGTTGTGCTAATATGTAAAAAGAAACTTAAAAAAGATCTCTTTGTATATATAAAGACTACAAGTGGTGCATTTTTTCATGTATTGCATCTTCATTTTCTTTACCATTTCTTAAGTTGTAAGAGTGTTTCAAGGTTGGGAACCACTTCAACATCCTTTGCATGGTTTAGAGGTAATGTCGTTGTGGCAGTGAGAATAACTTCAGTCAAGAGTTGAGTCCAAGGAGTTTGTAAGAATTTGCCTTAGGGAAAAATTCATCCAAGATCAAAGAAATCAAACACAAGCACAACTGTAGACCAGAAAGAGTATGATCAATATATCATAGCAATTCCTGATACATCACTATGTATTGTCTGTACAAACGCACTAGGAGTGCCTATATATAAAGAACTCTCAAGAAGCACCTAGAATGTCTCTAGAAAGAACTAGGAGATAAGATAAGCATGAGAACTAAGTAGACATTTTATCCATCATTCTAGATGAGAGGTTAAGAATGACAAGGTGTATCTCAAGTGGAGATGTTGTAGACACTGTGTGCTTAATTAGTGTGCTTACTCCTGTGTTGTCAACATGATAAATCACAAGAGTGCACATACTCCTAGGTGACCAATAAATAAATATTAAATAATGCATTAACCTAAGTAAACTTAAGTAAGCATAAATAGTGACTAATTATTTACATCAACACCCCCCTTAAGTCCAATTAGGGGAATGTCCTTAAGCTTACAAAAACTAGAATGAAATGCAAGATGGGTCCTGGCTACTAGGCCATGTTAGGTACCCATGTACATAATGAAATGCAATCTCTCATAAAGAGGAGAAAGAGGGAAAACCTCATGGGAAAAACCCTCCCCCAAAAAGAGAGACGAAAGATGTGTGCATGGATGGAGTAATCAAGACCCCTCCCCCCCCCCATTACAACATATATCAAGTATATACAAGAGAGAAATGAAGAAGGACAAAACCCCCTAAGAGGAAAAAGACTCCCCCCCCCCCCCAATAAAGGAGAAGAAGGAGATGAGGTCGTCCCCCCCCTCTAAAGGTAGTGTTTCGATAAGTGAGAAATGCTCCAATGTAGAAGCTGATCCATGACCGTTGAATGATGTTTCTCCCCTTTGGAAGAAACAATGGCAGTGGTACTAGTGAGACACTTCTACTATGTGTGGAAAGAATCTAAATGATGAACGGTGTCTTTGAAACTTGTTCAAGTGTCACTATGTCAATACTGATGATGGCTCCTTTGAAAACTGCTGAGAAGAAGTGTAGATCTAGCAAGGATTGCTATAGAACTTGTTTCAAGAAACCAACAGTCTTCTCAAATGAAAAAGAGACCTCTTGCAGATGTTGTACATAAGTATCCACAATCATGCAACCTGTAAAGATTGATCGTGTAGAGAATGGACATAAGGGTCAGAGTGAGCCCTCACAACAACTGTAGAAGGATTGTCCTTAGCAAAGAGAAGTGATATATCATCAAAGAAGTCCTCCAAATCTGCTATGTATGACTCTATGAACAAACTTGAAATGTCAGTCAATAAGTCATCACCTGAGGCTGGAATTGGAAGACAAAGTGTACCCTGCTATGTTGAACTACATGAATCGATCATTGTGGCAATAGATGAAGAATTTTCCTCAAAAAGAAGATGAATATAATCTAGGATGTCTCCCACATCTTCAATGTGAGACTCCATGAACATTTGTGCAATGTCTAGAAGGAAGTCGTCGAATGAAGGTAAAGTAGGAAGACATGAAGTGTCTTTCTGCATTGAATCTGAAACATCTGTGGCTCAAATAGGATTAGTAGGAGCATCTGGAGGTGTGATCTTATTTGGAGTTGAAGAAACCATAATTGGACTAACTGGATGTAGAATGTTCTCTAGAGATGGAGGAACACATGGATCTCCATATGCTTTCCAAATAGACGTCCAAATATCATAAGGAAAACTTGCCATTCTAAGAGGAGAAAAAGATTCCTTACTCGTGTTGTTATACAGAAAGTGACGAAGGTGCACCTAAAGTGTTTAATTAAAATTTCATGGCAATGAATAGAGATAAGGAAGCAATTCTTGATGGTCTCTTAGATGATCAAGTAGCAAATCACTCCATTTGTGATAGTTCCTTATTGTCAACTGTGGTCTAATACCAAACTGACATATCTAACAAGACTCCATGAGATCAATCAATGAACCCCCAAAGAATCAAAGAACCCCCCTAATGAATGATTTAGGCACTTGGTAGCCACTTTCCAAATTAGGGCCTATTTTTATCCACATTACTTATAATTTGATTAAATATTTGGAAAGTAGACAAAAAAATGCACTTTCAAATAAAACAAAACCTGATTATGTGTCCAAATGAGCCCTTACTAAGCATTTGAAGTGACAAAAATTGGGATTTGCAAGTTGTAGAATAATTTACAAATAGAGATCTCAAACCACCTACACCAATGTGTAGATCACAAAATTCTACCCCAAAACAAAAAAAAATTCTCGCAAAAAGTAGTCTGCATGAGGGAGATATTGATGTTTGAAAATCATTATTGTAATTATGTTTCCTGAATCGCCACTATCGTGCCTTCAAAAATCAAATGGCTCTAGATTTTTCCTTAGATGTTCGATTTGGATGAAACAAAATCTGATTTGGGGGTTTTTTGACCTTTTGAATGGGATGCAAATATCTAATTTGCACTAGCAAGCACAAATCTTCACTTGCAAAAAATCTCTCCTATGGCCTGATGGCCAAAAAAATTCTAGAAAATAGTGCAAGCCCGAAAAAAATAGCAGTGTTGAAGATGAAAAAAATGCAAATCTAAAAATTAAATGTACACATCTGAAATGATCATACCAATTCTGCAAATCTATCCTTTAGGTACCAATTTGTAAATTTTTTTTGCCTCACAATCGACTTTGGCCTAGGGTAGGCAACTTTATAGCCAATTTTTACTGAATTAGCATTCTAGACGTAATGGTGAGGTTAGATCTGGCTCTAGATGCTCCCAATGACTGCAATACTCTAGATTCAGGCCAAGGTGCTAAAGCAACAATGGTCTCGAATGGCTATGTGAAGAGAAATTTTCCAAGAGTTGATACCAGGTAAGAATTTGGTATAGCTCTGATACCATGTAAGAATTTGGTAGAGCTCTAATACCTAGTAAGAATTTGCCTTAGGGAAAAATTCACCCAAGATTGAAGAACTCGAATACAAGCACAACTATAGACCAAAAAGAGTATGATCAATATATCATAGCATGTCCTGATACATTACTATGTATTGTCTATACAAACACACTAGGAGTGCCTATATATAAAGGCCTCCTAGGAAGCACCTAGAATGTCTCTAGAAAGAACTAGGAGATAAGATAAGCATGACGACTAAGCACATGTCTTATCCATCATTCTAGATGAGAGGATAAGAATGACAAGGTGTATCTCAAGTGGAGATGTTGTAGACACCATGTGCATAAAAGAGGTGCAAACTCCTGTGTTGTCAACATGACAACTTAGAAGAGTGCACATACTCCTAGGTGACTAATAAATAAATATTAAATAATGCATTAACCTAAGTAAACTTAAGTAAGTGTAAATAGTGAATAATTATTTACACCAAGTTACTACCCTAAACATTCAAGAAACATTCAATAACATGTGAAATAAGGTATTTAAACATGCATCAACCAATTATGATTTAATTTTGGATCACCTACCTAATTAGTTTGAAATTTTGTTCTTACCAAAAATCATAAAATGTAAGAACAATTGTGCCAAAAAGAATGTAAAGAGACAATTATCGTAAAAAGATGATTATCATGCACAATCATTTTTTTTTAGCTCTTTTGGCATAGTCATTCTTACAATTTTTTGGCTCAATCTCCAACTAGTCAGTATGTGTTTTGAAAAGTTATTCTTGAACTGTGAGTTAGGAAAAAGAGAAATATCAAACTTCAAAAAGATGTACATAAATGCAATTAATTTTTAAACTTCAATTTTATAAACATACAAAGAACCCATAGAATTATAAGAAACTATTGTGGTTTGTACTATTTGAAAATTATAGTTACAAGTGATAAAGTTATATACCTTTGATTCAAAGAGCTTAAATAATGAAAATGAAGTATTGTTGGAGGAGCAAGCTCAACTACCTCCCCACCCCCCCTATGTGGATGGCATTATTAAGTGGAGAATAGTTACATACATACATACATACATGGTTAGGTGCTACCTAACTATGTCCAAGGTGTTTGCACACTAGAGGCATACTCCGCCTACCAGGCTGCCTACATACCCATATACATAGGATCAAGACCCTTAAACTACTCACTCTAACAAATATGTAGTTTTGGTTTTTAATTATTTTGATGTAGCTGTATTCCTATAACCACTAGTGAGCTTTACTCACCTAATACAACTCTTCACCATCATACACCCACTTGGGCAAATCAGGCAATTTTCTATAATTACAATCCTGTAATACCCTGGTGCAACCTTTGTGTTGTAGTTTACCGTTAATGTAAGGTTAACCTATATACATCCTAACTCACTCCTTATATAGTTATGTTTAAGAGCTTGTGACAATAATCAATGGGTCTAAATAAATCAGTCAAATTAATGCTAGTTGGGAACAACTGATTGTTCGTTTTATTGTACCTAATCTGATGATAGTTTTACATGAATTTGTAATCAACCCAGCTAATCAACAACTACACTAATTGAACTAGGTTATTGCTTGTCACTTAGCACGGGTTGAGTGAGTTTTATTATTTTATTATTTAGATTTTGGAATATGTATGCAGCTAGAACAATTTTTCTATTGTACTAATATGTAATAAGCAACTTAAAAATGATCTCTCTGTATATATAAATACTACAAGTTGTACATTTTTTCATGTATTGCATCTACATTTGCTTTGTCATTTCTTAAGTTATAAGAGTATTTCAAGGTTGGGAACCACTTCAACATCCTTTGCATGGTTTAGAGGTAATGCCATTGTTTTATTATTTGTAACCACTTCAAACACCTATGCCAAAGTTACAACACAATGTCAAGTTGATTTTAGATAATATTAAATAAATAAACCACAACATAAATCATTCCCAATTTTATATTCACAACTCAAAAGCTCTCCCATGGCCTGATCTCTCTGTTTGTTTACATATATACATGCATATACACGTATATACATATATATACATATACATACATACATACATATACAACAATCACAAAGGCACGACAATGAAATCCTAGATCTCCACTGATCTCCACAATCCACAAGATCTCTCTATGTAGACTTACATACATATACGCATACATACATACATCTACATATGCAATTTTATCACCTTGGAAGGAATTGGAAGGCATTTGATTAGAAATATGGAGACGTTGCAAAAATTGACAAAAAGTTATCATGCAACAAATATTGTTGCTAAGCAACTTTTTTTGCAAATTTGGAAGGTCAATAGTCAGAGTTTTGTTTTGATTGAACAAGTAGGAATGAATATGTAAGGTCAAGAGATATAGCCTATAACTAAATATGCTTCAACCTAGGAAAGGTTTGGAGTTTATATGTACGGATTTGAATAAAAAAGAAAGCAATTTTTGTGGGAAAATATATGCAAACAACAAATACAATTTTAAGATTTCCTTGCAATTTTACAATAGGTACATGCTTATATTATGAAAAGTTGTATTTTTTCTTCCTAGAAAAGGTGCTAATTAGTTTTAGGCATGTACGTTAAGCTTGAAGTACTTTTGAATTTTTTTTTATCTGCTAGTTACCCTAATCTATGCTTAGGGTTTTAATTGAAACGGAGTTTCCTTCCTAATCCCTATGGTAGAAGGGGTATAGGATGGAGATGAATGTTTTACTTTTTATTTTTAGAACATCCACCTACTTGGAGTACCTAGTTCGAGGGCAACTAAGTATAGAATCTTAGGCTAAACTTTAAGAAAGCCACCTCCAAAAAAAGATATAAAATATTGGCGAATCTTTCATTATTTTGAAAAACAAAATTATTCTATTGGCAAATCTCTCAATTTTTAATTCTAAATATGATTAATATTGGCAATTATTTTCGAATCATCATTTTTTTGTATAAAATATTGACAAATCTCAACAATAATAGGAAGTTCATTAATCACCATGGAATATTATAAATCAAAATTGAACATTTTTATACCTCATGGAATATTATGAGGATCGTTACATACACTTTAAATCAATAGTGAAAACTAAATATTGGTGATATATTCCTAAAGTAACTAATAATTATGATAATTATTGGTCAGTTAAATATATTTTCTCCAATATTATATTATATTTAGGTGACTCAGATCTAATCATGTAATGAATATTGTTGCAAATATTTGAGTTTAAGTTTTTCAATAAAATAAATTATTGAGCAATTTTAAATATTCTAGAACTAAATTTCATAAAACTATGGCGATTTAGATTGTATCAAATCTTAAATTATTAGACAAATTACTAGCCAAAAAATTCTAAAATTAACCAATTTGTGAATATTAGCCACTAAAAAGTACCTTGGAGATAGTGCAAGAGATGAAGCCACCTAAGATGTTTTAAGATGTCAGCTTGCTAAGACATATAATTCCCTATAGTCAAAATTCTTATGAAAGGATGAGTTACAAAACCCATTAGTTACAATGATAGATTCCTTATATAATAATAAAAAAAGAAGACATGTAAAATTAGCCTTCTTAGATCTCTTGTAAGTGTTGTCTTGCTTGGGTAATAAACACTTTGGCCTTCTCATCTTTTTGTGACCACCCATACACATATCTTGTGTCCTTTTAACATCTTTGATGGCATCATGAACAAAATCATGACCTTTATGCCGTGAGTCCACAATATATATCTCATGTGCACCACTATCAACTTGAGTACGAACTTAGGAAGACTCAACCATGTTATTGAGTTTATGTGAAATGGATGCTACCTCATGATCAAAACCATTTTTACAAAAATTAGAATAAATATCATACCTTGGTTACATGTTTTCAACATTTGTAATGGGTTAGGCCATGATTGTAATTTGACCCATTTTGGGATCAACGTGAAGTCTCAATGGTGTACTATGTGCCTCCTCTTGATCCAAGGTTTTTTCTTATTCTTTAAGGATACCACATTATGATTGATTTTTACATTGATTTTGATGATTTCTAGTTCATAGTTTGCAAACAAGTGACCCTTTTCCTTTCCTTGTTCTTCCACAATTAATTCTTCACTTCTTCCAATGATTCATTACTATATTTAGATTTTTGTTTACTTTTTACATTTGATTTAATACCCAAAATTTGTGTGAATGAAAATATGTCTTGTATCTTGTGAGGAAGGGAGTGATACTTATCTTAACTAGCCACAATTTCTTTATTTGTTGGTAAGGCTATGAGAATTAGCTATTTTTGTAGATGGAGATTAAGCATTAGTGTGACTAATTTTCCTTTATTATCCTACTACCTATTATCCTATATTTACTAGAAGATATAACTTTATAAACCATTTTAATTTTTTGGCTCATAGTATCAGGCTGTCATCCTTCGGTACTATTTTGTGGTTGAGTTTGTTTATTCAGTGCATACTATGATTAATTTTGTTTACATGGCTAGAATATTTATAAATATTTGTACAACCATGACCAAGTCCAATGGAACATGGGACAAAACCATTAGTGAACCACCATACCATATCCCTACACATGTAACCAAACCCATATAAGGACTGACAACTAAGCTAGAAGATCTTCCATTCATATTTTAGTTGGTGTGTATCTTGACACAACATACATTGAACTTATTTAGAGAAACCTTTGTCTTCTAAAATAACTCCAAATTTTCATAATTCCATAAAATCATGTGCTATTCCTAATTGTTGATTTGCTAGCCACCTACTAGTCTAGTAGACCATATTCAGTAATTGTGGATTTGCTAGCCACCTACTAGTCTAGTAGACCATATTTGGTAATTGTCGATTTGCTAGCCACCTACTCGTCTAGTAGACCATATTTAGTTAGTAAGATGGAGTTATGACATGTTTTCAAGCCCTAGACAAATAGCTAAAGAACTTCATGGCCTTAACAATGTTCTAAGCTGGCTACTGCACTTCCAATGGTTTGGGCTTTAGCAATATATACAATTTTATTGTTTAAAATTTTGAGGATGGAAAGGTTTTAAGCTTGCTACTGCACTAACCAAATGGAAGAAAATAGTGAATCACGGGGGTTGTCAAGCAACTATTTAAGCTTGCTATTTAATGTCAGAAGGGTATGGACGTCAAGTTTTCTGCCCACAATTTTATTAACTTTCCTACTCAGTACATTCCAAAGTTTTTTAATGCTCGTTAAAAATCTATCTAGCTTTGTGACAAAATACAATGGAGAATGAACACCCACATCTTCTCCTACCTATCCAAAATAATTGCCGAGAAAATCAGAGACGATTTTTTTGGTATGGGCTAAGGCAAGGCTAAGAAAGCCTATGTAGCGATGGACAAAGTACAACAAAGAGGCAAATTGACATAGAGATTTGGGTCAAAACTAGAGAAGCCTAATGTTTGCAATATAGATTGGTGCAATTGCTGTAAAAAAGGCAATAGAGTAGAAGAATTTTCCACCGAGCCATTTTTGGTTGGGCGACTACCCTTTCCTCCTATTGGACTGAAAGCAAGTGGCAAAAAAATGATTATGGTAATGTATCTAGTGGAAATAAAAGTTAATCCATGAACCCTTACCTTGAAAGAAAGTTCCAAACAAAAGAGGATGAGAATGAAAGTTAATCCATGAACCATTACTTGAACGATGCTAAAAAGATCTACATCACGCCTCTGAAGCCTCCTACTTGCATTGTGCCACGTGAATAAATGAAGTTTCACTTTTCTTTTTTTTGTTTATATCCCCTACAACGTCAAAATTTTGACAATAAACTTAATGCTCATCAAAATTTTGATGATAAACTTATCTATCATCAAAATTTCAATGTTATTGGGATCATATTTGTAAAAAACTACATTTGACAAGCCAAATTGGTCTGTCGTTGAAAATGACCCCCAAATGTACTAGTGTTTAATGTCTATGGTCGAATTCACAATGGAGATAAAGTTAGGTTATGGAAAGAGTTGGAAGATAGACTAACATTAGAACATGAAGGTATGTTTATTCTAGGAGGAGATTTTAATGTTATTCTTCAATCTTCAAAAAAGAGAGGAGGCAGAAACACCCTTTTCATTAGCATCAAAAGAACTTTTAATTGGGTAAATAGGTTAGGTCTTCTGGAGTTGGCTAGATCAAACATCACCTTCACTTGGAACAATAGAAGGAAGGCTTTCAGTAATATTGTAGAAAGATTCAGCAGGTTTTTCTGTCATAAATACTTGTCAATGGTATTAGTTTCATTTCAATATGAAGTTAAACCAATATCAAGATCAAATCACTATCTTGTGGATCTTAAAATTCTAGAAAATAAATGACCTAGCAATTGTCTTTTCAAATTCAAGCAAATGTGGCTCAAAAGTGATAATTGTATTAATCTTATTAGGAGATGTTAGGAGGAAATAGAAGTCTTGGGATCGAAAATGTTCCAATTAGTTAGTAAATTAAAACAAATCAAACACAAGTTAAAAGAGTGGATCTCATAATTCTTTGGTAATATCTTTGAGGATAAGATAACTTTGGAAGACAAACTGGAATTGTTAAACAAGGAAGTTATGAAAAAAAGAATGGGAGAGGCTCAATTCCTTGAAGAAAGAAATCATATACAACATTATGAAGAAGTTATGGCTAAATAAGAACTTTTTTGGAGACAAAACATGGTTAGAAGCTAGGGATAATAACACTAAATATTTTCATAATAACTCTAAGAAGAGAAGAGCTATTAACCTAATTATTTCCATTAAAGGAATGGGTGGTAATCCAAAGAACTCAGTTAAGGATATCACCTGGAAGTCATTTTTCACTTTGAAGGTATGTATAATAATGGTGTAAGTTCTAGTCTAACAACTCAAAGGAGTGTTCTCTATAACATCCCAAGTTTAGTCTCTACAAAACAAAACAAAATCTTGTTGTAGAAGATCACCAAAGCAAAGGTTGAAGAAGTCCTCAAAAAAATAAATGTGTACAAGTCTCGAGGTCTTGATGGTTTTCCAACCTTTTCCTTTAAAAAATTGTTAGGACTTCATTGGAGAAGATATAATGAAAGCCTTGGAAGGAGTCGGGAACTCAAGTAAACTGCTAAGAGAAGTCAATAATACTTTTATAGTCCTTATTCCAAAAATGGATAAGGTAGAATCATTCAACAATTTTAAACCCATAGCTTTATGTAATACTCTCTACAATATCTTTAGTTAAATTTTGGCCAGCAGACTTCAAAATATGTTGTCTAGTCTTATAAGTGAGGAACAAACAAGTTTTGTCCTGGGAAGATCAATATATGATGACTTCATTCTAGCCCAGGAGGCTATTCATTTAGTTAAGAATAATAAGTTATTACCTAGTATTCTCATCAAATTGGACATTATGAAAGCATATGATAGGGTAGACTGATGCTTTTTATGCAAATATATTGAAGCTTGTGGTCTCTCTAAAAAATGGATATAGTTAATCTTTGAATGTATATCTACTTTGAAAATGTTTGTTTTAATAATGATGAAGGGTGCATAGAAACAAAGAAATAACAACAATTTTAAAGAGAAAAATATGGGCTTCTTATTATCTCCACAAATGCAAATAGAATTTTGAAATATAATATGCAAACCCACATGGGTACTTTCCTATAATTTGCAACACAGAGCTGCTAACTATCACCTAGAGTTGTCCTAGACAATGTACAAGCATTCCTTAAATAGGCATTTTTACACCAGTCAGGAAGTTTCTAGATATCAAACCCTAACCCTTCAAATCAACTAACTCTAAAATTACATATAGAGTCAACCTGATACACCTTTGACACTTATTTTGGAAATTTTGGTTGGCCCAACTTTGGAAGGCCATAACTTTTGAACTGTTGCTCTAATTGGCTATTATAACCACTTTTCAAAATCCTCAACTTCTGATCTACAAGGCTTGACTCACGTAAGCTCTAGTTGACCCCATTTCAGAACCCATCTAGGGCCTCTAAGATCTTCAATGATGAGCCTAAAGTTTTATACAATAATTGCACACCAAAAATCTGTAATAAATCCATGAATAATTGCACACTGAGCCTCAACTAGTAGGTTGATATATCCAAGATGAACATCCACCTCTAAAATTAGGACATGCTGAGCTCGAATGGCTGACTTACTAAGAAGCAATCCTTCACAAATAAAAACTCTGCACTAAGAAAACCCTTATTCAAGAAACAAAAAGGAAATATTTTTGGGTGATGCAAGATTCCTCTTACACCCAGGATGCTCCTGCATCAAATAAATAGCACCTTGGTAGGATTTTTTAGTATTTCTTGTGGACTAAGATAGGGAGACCCTATTTCTCCCTTTCTATTTATTCTAATGGTGGATGCATTAGGGAGGTCAATTATGTGAGAAAAAATGGAAGGGGCCATCAAAATTATCTCAATAACCAATGGGGAGGAACAATCTATTCACCAGATTTTTTAGATGATAGAATATTATTTGGAGAAGGATTGATTAGAGAGGCCTATGTCTGGAAGGATATTCTGGTTAACTATACCAAGGCATTAGGTTAGGAGATTAATCAAAATAAATCAAATATCTTTTTCTTCAAAACTTCCACCAATCTAGAAGCTGAAATTTGTGCCATTTTAAACTTTAAAAAAGTTATTTTTCCTTGCAAATACTTGGGTCTCCCTCTCAATTCGGGTCACAATGTTTCTAAATTATTGGGTCCCCTAGTAGAAAAATTAAAAGTAAAAATGACTAGGTGGAAACATAAGTGGCTTTCCTTAGTAGGTAGGAGGACTATGGTTTCTATTGTTTTGTTAGTGCAACCTATTTACCAGCTTTCATGTTTGGATCTCCCAAATAGAAAAGCGTTTGAAATTGAAGGTATACTTAGAAATTTTTTTTGGTAGGGTAATGCAAATTGGCATAAGTTTTCCCTTCTTTCTTGGGACCAAATTTGTAGGTCTAAAAATCTAGGTGGAGTTGGTATAAAAAATATTAGACATCAAGGAATGGCCTTAGGAACAAGGTTATTATGGAGGATGGTTAGGTTCCTTAACTTCAAATGGGTTAGTATTCTTTCCCACAAATAACTTTCATCCCCTAATCCAATCAATATCTTTAGGGAGGTCAACCCTCCAAAAAGCTCAAGACTCTGGAATTTCCTCTTAAAATGCATAAATATTATTCAGAATAAGATCTCATGAAATCTATGGGATGGAAAGAAATATTTGCTTTGGGAAGACTCTTGGGGTGGTTATAATCCCCTTGTTCATTATCCTTCTTAGTTGAAAGAAAAATCTTATTTGGTAGAGAGATGGGGAACAAAGGTGAAGGACTATGTGATTTTTGGAGAAGATGGGTTGCATTAGAAGTGAATAAATCTTGATGTTGAAGACATTCCCTTAGAAGAGAAATTTCTTCTTCGGTCAATTCTAAGATCAAGAGTAATCTTCTTTAAGGGAGGGGATGATAAACTCATATGGGATGGGAGAAAAAATGGAGAGCACAACTAAAAAATGGGCTATTTATATCTTGAATCTCTTTAGGGATTCTCTCCATCTATTTTGGGATAAGTTTTTCCTTCCCAAGGAAGGATTTTTCTCATGGATTGTCCATCAAAGGGCACTTACAACAGAATGGCTTTAAAATTTTGGGTTTTCGGGGCCTAGAAGATGCCCACTATGTGAATCTGATGAGGAATCTGGTGACCACCTTTTTCTTAACTTCCCTTACTCGAGCTCATGTTGGCATTGGCTATGTTCCCAACTGGGAGTTACG
This sequence comes from Cupressus sempervirens, assembly GCA_028749045.1. Taxonomy (NCBI): domain Eukaryota; kingdom Viridiplantae; phylum Streptophyta; class Pinopsida; order Cupressales; family Cupressaceae; genus Cupressus; species Cupressus sempervirens. The sequence continues at coordinate 404,551,861 of CM053787.1, read as the reverse complement.
TTGGCTTTTCCAAATTCAATCAGGAGCATGTTGACTTCTTTTCCTCTACTAAGAATGGATAGTATATATCATAGCCTTTGGATTGCGTCTCCTTCCATAATTATGTGGGAACTATGGAAGGAGAGGAACTGCAAAATCTTCTAGGATAAATAGATTATTGTTAATTAATTAAAGAAAAAGATTGAAGTATCTATCATTGAATTAACCAACAAAATATTTATTAATTCTCTCACTAACATGCTTAAGATGACTCATTGGGATGAACGGATGAGAGGTAGATGGAATGGTCTAGAAATTCCTCCTATTCTGGGTTATGGAGGGACTCTAGGTAAATGAAAGAAATTAGAATGTGTTTGGTAGGCTCTATAGGATGGCTAGTTCAAGCTCAATTTTGATGGAGCCTCTAGAGGAAATTTGGGTCAAGTCGGTATAGGTTGTTGCATTCACAATGATCAAGGGGTTGAAGTAGCTAACTTGTCCAAAAACATAGGTGAAGCTACTAACATCTGGGTAGAGATTTCTTTTCTAGTGGAGGGCCTTCAGTGGTGTAAATTCTTAAATATTAAATTTTTAGAAGTTGAGGGAGATTCTACCATCATAGTTAATGCTCTTAGAAAAGGTTCCCTTACTAACTGGAAAATAGATGCAAAATTAGCTATAGCTTTAGAACTTTGCAAATATTTTGATAAATTTATTTTCAATCATATCTATCAAGAAGGTAATAAGTGAGTAGAGGAGTTAGCTAATATGGGGATTAATGCCTTTCTAGAATTGAATGTTTAATTACTGCCCCATCTTCATTATTAACTATTAGTTACAAGGTTAAAAAAAGCTAGTATGCACAAGTTATCTTTTAAGTAGGAGAAGAGAGATATCATTAGTTTTTGCACTCTTCCCCTTACTAAACCATGATTACATTCGCAAGCTCTAAAACTTTACACAGTTGGAATTTTGAGTTCGTAAGGGAGGCTTGTATTACTCCCTTTAATTTATTGGTAGAAGCCTCCCCTCTCTCAAGCTTATTGTCTTTCTTACTCTCTAGCTGATCAGATTTTGAGATGTATCAGTTTGATTGGTATGTAGAAGTATTTTTAAAAGGTATTTTTGTGATGTTATTAATCAGCTCTAGGTGTGTTGATTTTTATTCGATTTGATGAATTTCTTTTATGTTTAAATTCTCCTTGAAGACTTTATAGGTTTATGCTCCTCAATCTCTAGTTGATGACATTCTTAGTTTCTAGTTTTTAAATCTTTTTAATAGCATCTTTATTTAAGTTTTCTAACCCCTAACAAAGAAATATGGAGTTTTCTATTTTGGTTAGTTTTTGTGATGTTTTAGGTAATTTAAGACACAAGAGTGGATCTCTTTAGAGAAGATGGAAAATTATAACCATTAGATGTGTAATGAAGGATATATTTTTAAAATTTGGGCTAAACTTAAGGACCATCACCCAATTCCATCCTTTCAATGCCTGACAAGTTGAGTTGTACTCTTTTTCATATTGAATATATGGCTTTAGCCTCTTACTTATAAAAAAAAAATTATGAGAGAGAGGGAGAGAGAGCTTGGTGTCTTGGGAAGGCAATACATTGATTGTTTTCATGAACTATAGTAAATATGTCTTGTTTGGTGTAACAACTTGCTAGGGAACCCAAGAGAGATTGACCTATAATGATGCTAAGTTTTCTAAACATTTTTTTTGAAAGATTAAAACATAAAAGAGATAATAATGCGGAAGAAATAACTCAAATACACATCACATACATACATAAGAAAAGAAATAATAGTTACATTTCCCAAGGGTTACATAACATTGAATCACATATGTAAGTTTTATTAAGTTTAAATTTGATAATTTAACTAGTCCATGACATAGGAATAACCACATGTGCAAAATCTCACAAAAGGATATACAAGTACAAAGGTGCATACTCATCCACTCAACATATCGCAGGGTATGAAATGCTAAAATAATATACATCATGATAAGATGCAATTTCCCATAGGATCTCAATAACTAAAGTACAAAATATCAGAGTATGGACATATAACACAATCATCAAGTAGAAAAGATGGAACATTTGCATCAAAGGTGCAACTAGCATTAGTGTCCAACAGTTGGATCTCAATGGAAAAGAATCACTACCTCTCAACCTCGTGGAACCTAAGTGGCCCCACTTCTTCCACTATGTTGAGGAGATAATCTCAAGTCCCAAGCGAATAACAATCCAAAAGTCACAACATGAATCTAAGTCTCAAGATCCTAAAAATAATTCTATCTCAAAGGTACTAAGTACAAAAGAAAACATCTAATCCCAGATGCAACAAGACATGTAGGAAACCTAATGTGCATATGGGCAAGTGTCATCATATGAGTCAACTATAAGGTTACCCTAGCAATCTCTTAGGACCGTGACCCCCTAGTGACTTTATGTAGCATCAATATCCTTTCATAAAAACAAGGCCTAATAATGAAGCAAGGTCACAACCAAGCATCCTCTCTACTCCTAGCCTAGTTTGTACTAGCATTCGAGGCATAGGTGAGGTATCAACATTAAAATCTTGTTAATTCATTTTAACCTCATTAATGAAAATGGTATCACTTATTAATACTTCTTACAATGAGCTACCCAGGCAACCTCTTTATGGCTTCAACCCCCATTGCAAGCCACTTCCTAACATACACATAGGTAACCTAACCTAAGCTCATAGAATGCATCTCATAAGAATTCAACATAAACATCTCTATTTTATACAAGAAACTAGATCATTTACTAGAAACAACCAAGCATCCTCTCTACTCCTAGCCTAGTTTGTACTAGCATTCGAGGCATAGGTGAGGTATCAACATTAAAATCTTGTTAATTCATTTTAACCTCATTAATGAAAATGGTATCACTTATTAATACTTCTTACAATGAGCTACCCAGGAAACCTCTTTATGGCTTCAACCCCCATTGCAAGCCACTTCCTAACATACACATAGGTAACCTAACCTAAGCTCATAGAATGCATCTCATAAGAATTCAACATAAACATCTCTATTTTATACAAGAAACTAGATCATATACTAGAAACCCACAATAGGTCGCATCAAAAGAATCACAACACATGAGCTTACACAAGAATATCGATATCTCATCATAGAACACATGAGTTTGCAAAATTGGTTGGGAAAGGAATAATCATAACTAAACAAAAAACATCACATAAGGATCAACCACTCACCAAGCCTCTAGTAAACATTCCTATGGGCCATTGCAAGATTTTCCCAAAAACCCATAACATGATTAAATACAACACCATTAAGATATTTAGAATGCAAGTGTAGTTATTAGCCATGTAGATTTCTAATATAATTGCATAAAGTTTGATTTCGGTGAAAGTTAAGTTTTCATTTGTAAAACTTTCCGAATGCACATAGTTCTTCAAGTTTTGTTTGATTAAAATATAAGTCTCATTTTCCTAGTTTAAGTGTCAAGTTCTCCAAATAAACTATGTATTTACCAAAGCATAATAATGATTCTTATCAATGATACTTATATTTTACATATAAAATTACTTTATTAAAACATTCTGTTGATGCGAGTTTTATAATACTTATAGAACATATTAGGATTTGAATATTTGATATGGGATATCAAATATGCAACTCCTCTCTTGAAAAGTTATTACTCATGAGATATGAGAATAGCTCCAATATTTCTTACACTGTTGGATACTCACTCAGTTTTATCAATGTGATTCATTGGTAATCACATAGGCGGCCTTACGCTATTCATTCGAGGATGACTTGGACTTTGGTGGAATGATGGAGATGATGATGGGTTTGTGAAATATGCGAGTGGTAGATAATGTTGATGGTGGTGATGATGTAGGATGTTTCTGCCAATGATGATGTTGGTGGGAAAGCGGTGGTGATGGAAGGTGAATGGATGTGTTTTGATACTTGACTTACTTTTCTAACTTCCTTCTCTAAACTTCAACTACTCCACTACTCACTATTCTACTCCCACTCCTACAAATGGAAGGTTACCAAATGGATCGGGATCAAACCTAATGAGAGCTGACCAGTGGCCTCACTTCCACATGTGTGCTGATTCAAAGGAATAATAAACTAGTTTACCACACAAGGCTTCCCAACCAACCACTAGGATGCTATGGTCTAGTATTGATCCCTATCAAACATCTACTAATGCTACCATGCAACTATCCATCTAGTTTACTCTTGCTTAAACAACTTGAAATGAAATTTGCTTCAACAACTTGAAAAGAAATCTATGTGGAAGTAGAAAACATGCAATAACACCCAATGTTCTTAATCAACATGCAAATCACAACAATGAAGAAGAGAGCAATTTTGGTATTATCTTAATTCGCAACGATTTCTCCAACACTTTACAAATCAGAGCAAATGACCTTGTATAGGGGCTAGAAATACAATGAACAATGGAGATCAAAACAAGATCAATGATCCAAATTGGATCCTCAAAACCCTAATTAGGGTTGCCACCCCATCGGCCAATGAGAAGATGCCACCTCATTAATGGACCAATGAAAAAAGTGCAAAAAGTGGCAACTAATGAGAAGGCACCAAAATGGTGGCCAATCAGAAATAGATAGTTGTCCTATTCTAATAGAAAGAGAAATTGCCACTTGAGCTTACATCAAATGATCTTCTAATATAAATCTTCCCTTTTCTTTCATTTTCTTAGCTAAGGCAATGAACTTAGCTAGCCTTTCATTAACTTCCTCCATAGGAGGACAAGGTGTGTGCTTCGCCCTGAGTTCTGCTGACTTCACCACACTACTTGCTGCTTTAGTATCCTTTCATGGTCCTTCTCATATTCTTTCGCAAATCCAATAAAAGAATTGAGAGAGGAAAGGGTGCCCAAATGCTTCTTCTTGATAGCAACCTTTCCTAACTCATCCAACCTCAATCCAAAATCTGTCTCATTGACATCCTCTTCTCTGATATCCTCAAAATCAAGTGCCACCCCAACGTCACTCATCATGGTTGAAATAGAAGTGTTGACGCTTAGGCTGTGATGTGCAACTACCTTTTGTATATCCTTTTATGGTATCACCATTGGTATTGGTTATTCGCCTCATTTTTGAGAAGAAGGGTGTTTTGGGCATCATATCCTCTTTGCCTTTATTAGTGTTTGTCCCCTTAAGATTTTTGCTTGTACTAACATCCTCCATCTTGTTTCTCTATTACGAGATGGTAAAGTGGTGGACAGTTAGACTAGCAGAACCAAGGGAGGAAATCCTTAGACTAGAATGAAAGAGAGAAATCCTCTTAAGGACCCCTTTCAACTCTAAATGATTTGAAATTACCTTTACCAATAGCCAAGGGGGATTGTCCTTCCTCTAGTTTTTCCTTCATCTGTATCATGTCCATTGCACCGATATTGGTGTCAATTATTTGCTTCATTTTTGAGAAGAAGGGTGTTTTGGGCATCATATCCTCTTTGTCTTTCTTAGTGTTTGTCCACTTGGGATTCTTACTTGCACTAACATCCTCCATACTCGTTGCCCTATTACAGGATGGTAGAGTGGTGGACCAGAAGGCAAGTAGAAGCAAGGGAAGCAATCCTTAGACTAGAACGAAAGAAGGATGTCAGCTTAAGGACCCCCTGCAACTCTAAATGATGAAAATTCACCTTAACCAATAATCGTACAATGACTTTTTAGAATTAGGACTAGACCTCAAGAACTTCAAATCCACTTGCAAATTAGAAATTTATCATGTAATTCACCTCCAGATAAAATTACCCAACCTAGGGAAAAAATCGCACCCCTCTTGAAAATCAGAATTTTATCCTCCACAAATTTCGGCTCCCTCAAATTTTGACTCCCACAAAATTTGCCAAGCAAGAAGAGTGCAAATTTGCTCTTGCAAAATTGCCAACACCTTGAGAAGGAGAAGTGAGAAGTGAGGAGGAAATGGGAGAGAGGCCTCCTCTTATACCCAACTTTCTTACTTCCCCCAAGCTAGCTGACTTGGACCCTGGGAGCAAGAAAAACAATAATTAATGCAAAATTATGACCCATAATTAAATACTTAACTCAAAATTAAATTTTGCCAAAGGGAAAATTGCACTTTTAAATTGTCAATTAGTTTCAAATTGCAAAAAGAAATTAAATGGTGCCTTAGATATGTTAAATATTTCCATTTAATGAGGATTTAATAATTAATACGTCATTAGAATTGGATTTTGGCTAACCAAAAGCCACTTTTAAATATTAAATTACCAATTTCATTAAAAGCAAAAGTTTTTCAAGACAATTTTAATCTATTAAAGCCAATTTTTTGCAATTTTTACCCTAATCGGTTTTGCTATGCCAATTAGAATTTTTTTTTGACAAAAATAAAATAGAATTGCTTCTAGAGCCAAAAATCAATTTTTGCAATTTAGCCTCATTTCTACAAACTTAAAATTTTCACCAAAGCAAAATTTGAGATTTTCCAAAACTCAAATCTAACAAATTTTCCTTTTGAAATATTATTCAAATTTTCACAGTTATATCCAAAATTTCAAAAGAAAATGTCTAAGTACAAATTTATAATTTTATCATGCCAAATATTGCTCTTTAAAATTGTTCAGCCTAAGGATAGAATTGGTGGCTCTAGAAAATCAAGTTTAAAAAAAATCAGGTGAAAATAAGCTAAGTCTCTCCCATTGGCCTGAAGGTGTCCAAGGCTCAAAATTTTCAAAACTAAAAAAAAAAACTTTTGGACAACTTCAAAAACTATTGCTGAGGCAATAAAAAAGGGGGTCCGAAATTTTTTTTGGAGCGATGGTGTGAAAACCTCACAACATCTAGCATCAACCCAAAGAAATGTTCCTGAACATTTCAAGAAATAAGTAACTTAGAACAAAAATGTCAGGATGGCCTATCCGCAAATCTACTTAAGGGCAAGCACTCAACAAGGGAAAGAACTCTCAAGTTGAACCTAAGCAATCTGACCATAAGTTACTCATGTGTGTGCAAATGATTTATTCCCCACTCGACAACAACTTGATAATCTCTCAGATCCATTAAACTTAGTTATTATAATATCCTTACTTCAAAAGCAACCTGGATAGAGCCCTGCTGCCAGTTAGGCGTCCATAGCACCGATGGAGTTATCGCCATGGAACCATAATCACAGTTCTACCTTTAGTGATTATTTTTATAACACCGGTAGAGATGATTGCACACCCTTGAACCAAATTTCATCTTTATTTTCACCTTCATAATGATTTTTTCTCTTTTCTTATGACATAATTTTTCCTCTTTCTTTTTTTTCTTTTCTTCAGTCTTTTGTTTAGTTTTCAAGAAATGAAGCTTGTGGAGGGTTTGGAGTGTATATACTAATATGTTAGCAAGAAACACTAATCTATTAAGAGAACAAAGCATTAACTAACAAAGATTAATAAAACATATAAGAGAGACTAAAGAGGAACCCCTAATTAGGAATGCGAGCCAAATGAATGGACGTAGATGAGTCTAAATGAAGGATTAGTATGTATGCTCAAAGGGCTTCAAGTTTGTTTCAATGGTGGAGATGGGTAATGGAAAATTGGTAGCTTTGTGAGCTCTCAATTTTGGCATTATAAGGGTATGGTTAAGGGCTTTGTTTCTCAAACTAACATTATAACTTTAGGTCAAGGATTGTGATGAAATGGCTTGGGAGGGGATTCAATTTATAGGCTAAGGGCTTGAGGGTTTGAGGGCTAAGATGCAAGGATGGGAAAAAGCTCATGGAGGGCTCAGATTGCATGAGAGGAGAGCACATGGATTGTGCTTCCTTACAGCTAATAGGGGAGTGACAAATGTCACAGGGTGAGAGGATGGAGGAAAGGGGAAGGATGAGTCAACAAAGGAGGCTCAAGGGATAATATCTTCATAAAGACCCTTCTTAATGGCTTGTAAGAGCAATGAATGGGCTTGTAAGAGTCTTTATGGCCTTGTAAGAGCATTGAAGGCTTAGTGGTTGGGATATTTTGGAGAGAGTTGAGATTGTTGACTTTGCTTGGCTTAGAAAATTCTTAAGCTTGCTTAGGGAATGTGACATGGTTAGGGGGGGGATTAGAGGTGATTTAGGATTAGATTAAGCTTGTTAGAGATGTGCAAGTGGATGGCATTCAATGAGGGTGGGTGAGTTAGTAGCTAAGCTTGGTTAGTATGGGTGGATGGGGTGGATTAGGCTAAAAAGGGGGTTTAGGGTTAGGATAAATAAAGTTTATTTATCTCATAGGTTTTCGTTTGAGGAGATATTTATTAAAACATTTTTAATAAATATGAGAATTGATATTTAACCTTAGTTAAATATTTTGAGTTGGGATTAAGGGTAGAAAATGATGGGATTAGCCTTTAATCAAAATTAAAGAAGGATTAGAAGATTTTGGAAGAGGTTAATGATCTTAAGAAAATTGGCCAAGTTTTGGGCAAAAAATAAATTAAATATTTATTTTGAAATTTTTGGTCAATTTATTAATTAAATAATTAATAAATAAGGAAATAATGTTTAAATAAGATTTAAACATTTTTGGGAGGGATTTCTTAATTAAATATTTTTAATTAAGATAAAGGGATTTAATGGCATAAAAATAAATTAATTAATTAAATAATTAATTAATTAATAAATGATGATTTCATTAGGAACTTTTTCAGAAAATAAAAATACTTTATTTTCTAAGAGATTTTAGGTGTCTACATTTTGCCCTTCTTTGATGTGATTCCGCAAGTGGCATGGCATCAAAGATAAAAAAATAAGATGCCCAAGGCTAGAGCAGAAGAGGAGAGAATGGACTGCGAGATGCCCCCTCAAGAAGGCGGCGGGGAGAGAAAGCGAGGCTTGACGACTTCTTGAAAAGTACAAGAATCTGGGATGAGCAAGGAGACTCAGATTGGCAACAAGAAGGGGTTGAATTAGCTCAAACTCTCACTATGGGAGAATGATAAAGGGAGGTCAGAGGCACAAAAGGAAGCAAGCTTAAGACTTTAGGGATTGCAGAGGATGAAGGAGTGGAGTGCTATAAAAAGGAATCCAGGATAGGGAGAAGGATGAGGGGATTATAAAGTTGATGCAACAGGATTTCAAAGAGTCAGATTGGTGGAAGATGAGTTTTAGAGAACCCTAGGACTAGGATTGTGGATCTCGAAAGATGAGGCTTGGTGGATTGATTGGATTGGTGGATCCCTAAGACTAGGATTGTGGATCCCTAAAGCTAAAAGTGAAGATTGATTCAAAGAGATACTGATGCATAAGCTGGGATAGGAGAGACATATGCTAGATATGGATGGGGGATAATGGAGATGAAGGGATTCCATTCAAGCTTTTTTGAGCAGGGGGATACTTCAAAGAGAAGTACCACCATGTAGTTGAGCACTAGATTTGCTATAGGACTGTTGGTTAATTGCCAAGGTTACCAAGAACATCAAGGCCTTTTCACCAACCGTCCAGAGGACTTACGGACTGACTCAAAAAAAACACGCAAGGATTGCCCCAGCATCACACATGAATCCCAGAGGAAGCAGCGTGGAACCGACACTGGGTAACCCACAAGCAGAAAAAAAAAAAAAAACAAAAGACCTGATCAAGACCTTACGCTCAGATTGCCCCATTCGCAGTATACCATGATATGGAAGATCGTGGCAACCTTGAGGAGGGAACAAGGAGATTGCTTGGAAAAGATACTTCAAGACCCAAAAGGGAAGATTCCAAATCAAAAGAAAGCAAAAATCCAAAAGAGAACCGTTTGCCAATGAGATGGGTGGGATGAGGTACTAACGGACCAAGATCAGACATGAGGAAAACTATATCCTACAAGGATCTATCAGAGAGCACCTAAGCTGGTGGATCTGGATGAGTGATGTGTTTGGCAAGCGGAACTAAGAGGATAACACTTTGGTGACAGGAGATCTAGCTAAAGGATGCATTGCAATAGCTAACCAAGGGTTGTACGATGTGTGCAAAATGTTGATCAAGAAGGAACTCACACGAAAGTTGGATAGATACAATGGTACTAAGCTAAAGAGGATGTACAAGCTGACAAACTCATATATGTTAAAAATTTACAAGGTTGTTCATGTTTGGGTTTTGTGAGATGGAATTTTTTGTGAAGGGTGGGATGTCTGTAATAGTTGATAGGCAGATAGGTAGATGGTTTACGAAAAGCGTAAGCGAAAATGGGGTTCTTTGTGTGCATGTGATAGGATACAAACTAGGATACAAGATTACTTACAAGTTGGAATATGGTACAAGCTTTGGACAAGATTACAAGCTATGCTACAAGGGGGGATACAAGATTTACAAGCTTTGGTACAAAATTTATAAGCTGAGGTACAAGATTTACAAGCTGTACAGGAGGTATTTACAAGCTTCATCAGATTTTGTATATTTGGTTGGAACACCAAGGGAACAAGCAGGTGTTTTATGGGATGGTGGGTGAATGGATGAGAGATAGGATAGTGATAGATAATGGATTAGTCTTAGTACACAAGGCGCCTGAATTACCAGGTTTTCACCAAGGTAGCTATCGAAGGCGCTTGAATTGCCAAGTTTTCACCATTGGGCACTTATTTCTCTTTACTATTTTTTTGTATTTTTCAAAAGCTGGGTATACCAAAGATATTCAAGCATAGAACTTCTTGAGATGAATGATGTTAGTAGGATCATTCAAGATTTCTCCTTCTGGTGTAGATAGCTGATAGGCTCCGGAGCCAGAGGAGGTAGTGACAACATAAGGACTAAGCCAGGTAGGTTCAAACTTGCCTTTCTTTTCTCGATCAGCTTGGACTTTCATATTTTCTTTGAGGACCATGTCGCCCAACTGAAAGTGTCATGGAAGCACTTTCTTGTTGAAATTCCTTTTGAGATGAGTTTGATAGACTGTGAGATGATCATAGGCTTGTTGTCGCTTCTCGTCTAAGAGATCTAGCTGGGTGAGCCGAGGTACTCTATATTTGTCATCTGATATTTGCCCTTGCAAAGATATGTGCAAGGAGGGAAGTTCAACCTCGATGGGTAGTACTGCTTCGGCACCATAGACTAGGGAGTATGGAGTTGTTCCTGTGGATGTACAAAAGGAGGTTCGATAGGCCCATACGGCTGGATTTATTTGTAGGTGCCAATTGCAGCCCGAATCATTGACAACTTTCTTTAGGATTTTGAGGAGGGTTTTGTTAGTTGCCTCTGCTTGGCTGTTACCTTGTGGGAAATATGGGCTAGAAAAGCGATGATGGATGCGGAGGGAAGTGCATAATTCTTCCATGTTGATATTTTCAAAGTTACCTCCGTGGTCGGTGAAGATGGTGGATGGGATGCTGAAGCAACAAACAATGTGGTACAAGATGAACTTGGAGACTTGAACTCCTGTAGCTGAGACTAGGGGGACTGCTTCCACCCATTTAGTGAAATAGTCTGTAGCTGTTATTATCCATTTATGTCCATCAGATGAGAGAGGTGTGATAGTTCCAACTAGATCAAGGCCCCAACAAGCGAAAGGCCAAGGTGGTGCAATAGGCTGTAGATCTTGTGCTGGAGCGTGCACAAGATTTGCGTGTTACTGACATGGGAGGCATTTTCTAACAAAGTCACAGGAGTCTTCTTCAATGGCAGGCCAATAGTAGCCTGCTGTAAGGATTTGTCGCGCTAGGACAATACCACTCGTGTGGGCACTGCAAAGTCTGGAGTGTACTTCTTTTAACACCATCGTGGCCTCGTTTTGGTCTAAACATCAAGAGAGAGTATTGTGATAACCTTGACAATATAGGGTATTGGCTATGATAACATAGCGGGATGATTTTCGGATGAGGTTTTGGCGTTGGGTATGTGTGAGGTGAGGGGATATGATACCATCGTTAAGATAAGCGTGAATCTCATGGTACCAAGGGGATTGGGGACCAACCAAGATACAAACACGGTTTGAATCCTCATTTGCATAGGCGGGTGTGAGGAGCTGCTCAACTAAAAACTCATACTATGTAGCTACTTGGGGAATTTCCAAGAGCGAGCCGATAGTAGCCATAGCGTCTACTGCTTTGTTCTGCATTCGAGGCACTTGTGTAAACTAAAGCTTTGTAAAATGCCGGGTTAGATGATCAACTAGCTCTTTGTAGGGTAATAGATTTTCATCTTTGGTTTGATATTCATTTAGGGCTTGCTTGATGATGAGCTAAGAATCACCAAAGATTTGTAACTTAGTGATGTTCCATTCTGCAGCTATCTTTCATCTTGCTATGAGAACCTCATATTCAGCTAAATTGTTGGTGCTATGGAATTGTAGCTTGAAGGCTTTTGGAATGTAATCTCCTTGAGGTGTGACCAACAATATTCCTGCCCCTAATCCATTAGATGTGTATGAGCCATCAAAATAAAGTTTCCATGGGGGTTGTTCTTTAATTAGACAGATATGTTCATCTAGAAATTCTGTGATCAAAGGATATGCATCTATTAGAGGTGCATTAGCTAGGTGATCTGCTATAGCTTGCCCTTTGATTGCCTTTCTGTCCACATACTAGATGTCAAATTCGCTAAGGAGCATAACCCATTTGGCCAAATGGCCTGTAAGTGCTATTCTGGAGAGCATATACTTGAGAGGGTTGATCTTGGAGACTAGTTGGATGGTATGACTTAGCATGTAGTGGCGAAGCTTTTGAGTTTAGAAAACAACTGCCAAACAAGCTTTTTCCATAGGAGTATAATTGAGTTCATAACCAACTAGGGAATAGTTATACACAAGAAAAATCTAAATGATGAGTTAGTCCACTATGGAATAGCTATACCTGAGTTGCAAGAGGATTTGTGTGATTGTCTGGAAGGGAACTTTATATCAGTCCAGGGAAGCGAAATCTTGTCTGGACAATTAGAAACGTTAATACTTCTTTTGTGCTCTTAGTGCTTGAGCATATCTTGATGTGATGAGGGCCTAGTTTTGCAATGTTGGCATTGAGTATATAGGGTATTGGAGTTTGCATCATATTCATTAGGGTTCGTGTGGTTGTTGGAATAGAAATATGGGTCTGTTTGGCAACGGGAATACAAGAAGAATAGGCATATGTATATTCTAAAAATTTTGAATTCTCTTTTGAATGCGCCAAATCAAAATTGGAATAGGAATAAAATTGGAATACGTATTTCAATTTTGGTCCAAAAATGAGCATTTGCTATTCCGCCTAAATAGGTGGACTAGGAATATGTATTCCTATTCCAATTTTTTTAATTTTGGAAAACATAATTTTTTGTGTCCGTGTATTCCGCATCAAATTCTGGGTTAATCAAACAAGAATAAGAATATGTAACCCCATTTTCTATTCAAGAGTAAGTATTCTAGAATAGGTATTCCTATTCCCATTATTATATTCCCGCAACCAAATGGACCCATGGGAATTGAAATTGTTATTCTGGAATAGAAAATGGGGATACATAATCTTGTTCTTGCTTGGTTTTTGGGGAATTCATGGACATAAAAATTTATGTTTTGTAAAACAAATAAAATAGGAATAGGAATACGTATTTCAATTCTACCTATTTAGGTGGAATTGCAAATGCTCATTTTTGGGCCAAAATTAGAATACATAATCCTATTCATAATTCCAATTCAGTGCACATAAATGGAGAATTCAGAATTTTAAGAATTTACATATGCCTATTCCACTCATATTCCCATTGCCAAACGGAGGCCCCGTTTGGTTGCAGGAATTAGGTGGGAATAGGAAAATCTAAATACTCACATTCGCCAATTTGACATTTGTTTGCAAAAATACAAAATTAAAATTAGAATTCACCTATCCTAATTTGACCCCAAAATGAGTATAGTAGAATTCCTAAAAAAAGTGGAATAAGAATATCTTATTCTTATTCCATTTTTAATAAACCCAATTTGATGGTTGTGGGTCTGTGACTTTGCCGTTTGATTGTATTTTTCCACTCAATTGCATTTCTGGACTATTTCTCCATTCATCATAAGATATAAACTAGGTCAACATTATTTAACGTTTCATATGTGTATTTTTTAAAATGACAAAAAGACTAATATCAAATTTGATATCTTTTTTAAAATTTCATAAAATTATCTTTACAAATAAATCTTGTGTTTAGTCTTATAATTAAAACTATGTTGAAAGATCATTTAAATATATCTCAACTTACTTGTATTTTTTATTTTCTTTAATATATTTAAAAATAAAACGATTTTAGTTTTGATCTTATACTCATTAAAATAATTTGATTTAATTTAGAATTAAATTTATAATATACAATATAATATGTCATTTGAATTTCGATGAATTTCAAACATTGTGGTATATCTTTCACTTATAAAGTTAATTTAAAAAATAAAATAAAGGCTAATTAAAATAATTTGGCTTTAAAAAAAAAAAAAAAAAAATCCAGTTTTTATAAATAAAAATCTTGGTTTATTTATACTTTTTTTTTTTTTTTGGCAAAAGTGGACTAGCCACTAGATATATATTTATATAAAGTAAAAATTGGTTCAAGAGCTCAACTAGGAAAGAATTAGAAAGAAAACCCAACATCATCACACTAATTACAATTGACTTGACATTGATATTTACAATCTGACTATATCGGTGAACAACCAACAAAATTCACAATTTGTCAAATTTTACAATTTCATCACACAGCAGGCATGTGGGACTCAAATTCAGTCAAAGCAAAATTTTCAACAATCTGTAAAACATGCCTGAAGTTACCACTATGCTATCTTTCATACATATCCTCCTTGGAAGCACTCATTATAGAGAAGCCCCATCCAAAATTTGGACATGATGAGGGAGCAACATCCCAACCCGAACTCAAGCCCTCAGTAGCAAGATCTAAAGTGCTAGCAAAAAAACCAGTGGATGATGGCACACCCCAAACACTTGGTCTAGTAACATCTGGGTGCAAAGGCCGAGTAGTTTCTGTTGAAACATAGTGACCAAGACGAGGATCTTTGAAAGTCGAGAATGACCAAGCACTAGGTTCACTAACCGATTGAGTTGTGGTAGCCAAAGGTGTCTTCACTTGGGCAGCTTTGGCATGAGCATCAGAAATTGGAATCCCCAAAATGTCAATCAAAGCAAAAGCAACTTTCTTCACCTCCTCAGTCAACTGCCCAAAGCACGTGTCGTGAATTGCAGGGTCTTGATTAGGAACTGAGTATTGTGCTTCTCAAAGGTTTTTTGCATCACTTCAAAAGTCATTATGGCCTCATGGTTCCTCATGAGCATGGTTCTTGAAAATATGCCACCAACCAGGGCATTACCGGTCCACAAATCATAATTCTACATCGCACATTTTAATTTATTATCAGCCCAGAATTATGGTCGAACCACCTTGATGGCAATGATTTCTAGTCTCAACGAAGATTGAAGAAGATCCATGGTATTGGATAGAAAAATGGAGACTAAAGTTGAAGGGAACAAAACATTCCTTGCAGATGCAGCAAAAAGATCCTCCCCAATTATGGTTTAGATTGCACGTCGGGTGTTATAGGAGTGTATGATAAACATATTGTCCAGAACCGTGTCTTCAAGAGGGTGAGGAATTGCATCTTCATCCAATGCTGGATGAAGCTTGATTCTAATTTTTTTGGCATAATGTTGCGATGGAACTGATGACAAGAATCACATTTCATGCATGCTTCTTGAGGAGACGACATTTTGAAAGTAATTGAATAGTAAACACAACAAGCTGGATAGATAAATTGAATTGAAGTCCTTTCTGTACATTTAACTAAATCCCTCAACATATGCGTGGAGAAAGTGGAGTACCTGCACTCGTGTGTAATAAAGAGGGTACCATTAAATCAGAAACCAGTTGCAATTTGAGAAAGGTAAAGTACAAATCTGACGACCCCAAAATTGAAGAATGAGCAAATTGATCAGCAACCGTATACGTTGAATTTAATTTTGCCGAGTACAAAGTGCCACATGACCAAACTGAAACAAGATCATACTTAATTGACGTCAGCCAACGAACTTTAGCTCAATGATGAAGATTTAGCACAATTTTACCTTAATCTCACACATGGGAGCCTGATTTATGAAAGCATCAATAAATGTTCAATGCCCAACTTGGATAATGCTCAATGACCATTGAGTGATGTCAGAATGTCCACTATAGCATACTCAGCACATATGACATTTTGACATGCTCGACATCATCTGCAATTCGACACGTATAGATCGCACTGATCATGTAACCCATTCGGCATCTGAAGTCACTAGCTTCCACGACATCAAATATGACTCAACACATAGTGATCACTCGACACATAAAGCACACTTATCACGTCACTTGAAGTATCTCGGCTTCTGACTCAGCTCCAAAGGTAACTTAGCACCTATAAGAATTTTGGCTTGGCTTGGTAGCTATAGGATCACTCATGTAGTATTCTGATTTGTACGACGCATATAACATACTAGTTTGCACGACACATGAAGCAAACTGACACGTGCTCGACACATATGATCAGAATATTACCAAACTAAAGAATTATTTAATTATTAAAATTTTAAAACAAAACTTATTTCAATTGTTGCAACCAAACATAGAATATGCATCTTTTGACTCCTCTTCTAAGTCAACCAAATAGGTCCAAATGATATTCCACAACTTATTCTAAGAATGCATGAATACCATAAGAGAGCTTATTTCAACATAGATGAATGACAATTCTTGCAGAACAAACGAGCCCTCTGTTGACTTCTTAATTTACTTTCTAGATGGCTTTCTAGTCTTACTTTGTTCTTTTCTTTGTTCTTTCTTTTTACATTGTAATGTCTTTGATATTTTAATATAATTATTTACTAGCTTGCCACTTTTGCCCTTAAAAAATAATAATTTTATATGAATAAATAAATTATTTTAATTAGTATAATAAATTTATCTTAAAATAAATAAATCTATTTAAAAAATCAAATTTATATAATTATTATAAATTCATCTTTAATTTAACTTATATGAAAAATGACTTTACATATCATATTATAAATTTATCTTTAAATAAATCAATGTATGTTAAAAGGGTAAATCTACATAATCAATTTTCATAAATTTATTTATTTTTTTAAATTTAAATATCCAAAATTATAAATTTATCTTTAAATTAACTTTAAATTATAACCGAAATAACCAAAATTTAAATAGCTGGTGATGTTGTTGTTCACCTTGCTTCGAGCGTTTAGTCAAACATTCAGTTGTCTTTTCCACCCTAAAAATTTCCACGTCTGACATTTCCACTGAAAAGTATTTCGGGGACCTATTTTTTCTCTCTGGTTTGTCATAACATTGGTCATTTGCCAAACCCAAATATTATATTAAAATTTGGTTTAGGTTTAGGTTTCTCAATGAGATTAAAATACTATTATACATCTCACATGTATTACCAACATCCATAGTTATGGGGTTACTAGGCTCAATAATACTGGTGGAATCAAAAGACAAAGGATTGGTAGGTTTGATAGTATTGGTGGAATGAGAAGACAAAAATATTGATATTAGATTATGAGATGCTATAATTTTTTTCGTTAATTATTAACACCTTCAACAACTAGGGTATTGAAATAAACAAGGTCTTGGATAAGATGTTTCAACTAATATTTTTTTTTCATTTTGTGGATGATTTGATGAAGGTATTGGCAAAAGGATATGGGATCATAAGAAGCGGTAATTGGTTTAGAAAGGTCAATAGGTTTGATAAGAGGAAGTTTTAAAATATTACCATTAATTAAATTCAACATAAAGTTATGTAAATACTTAGAAAGTGGTGTTCAATTATAACTTGGATTTAAAATTGATGATAAAGGAGCTACACCTATTGTTAAAGTTGTATCAATTAGAGCCATTAAAGTGGATGACTAAAATTAGCTTACTTGAAGTTGATAATCATTGGGCACTATACATAGTTAGGTAAAGGAAGCAAACTCAAAAAACTAACCTTATCTCTAATGTCCTTTTGCAAATTATAAATTAAAAAACTTGAATATCCATATCAATCACATGATAAGATATTGAGAATGCAAATGTTAAATCTACCAATCAAATCAACCACTTTCATTTAGACACCTTCATTACAATAAATCAAAATAGTAAAAGAAATTTTAGAACTGATATTAAATTTTGAAAATTTTCAATAAATGCATTAGCTAATTTTTGAAAAGAGTTATTTATCTCTAAATTGTCTAACAAACAATTTAGCCATGAGCTTATGATCATTTGATAAGTCAATACACAAGGTTTGAAATATTTTCACACGAATCAAGAGATCGCCTTTTCCATTATATATCTTTAATTGTGGAACTTTCATGTATTGATGGATAATGGTACAAATGATGTTTTGGGAAAGTGGGCTAGATATATCACAAGTTGGCATATGTTGTATTTGGATTAGGCTATGGAAGTTAGTTGTTGTTGCAAAGATGAAACACATTGATAATGCTTACTTTTGTGGTTAAGTTTTGTACAATAGGAAATAGTGATCAAGGGGGATCAATCCATTCTCCTATTAAAAATTAGGAATACAAAATCTCCTCAAGGAAAACATAGTTGACAACACCTTGTATAAGATATGTCAACACATTATCTACACCCTTGGGGTTTGGCTCATTTTTGCTACATGGAATGAAGGAGGAAAGATAAAGCTATAATGCAAAATGACTAATTATGAATATTTTGAAGCTATAAACAAGATAAATATGGAGGTAGAAGAGGATTAGAGTGCACTTGGAAATGAAATGAAAAGTATGTGCAATTTTTGATAGTCAAAATCCCTAAATCACATGTCATCATAAATCTAAGATCCTAAGGTTAATAATTATCTATGATGCAAATTTAAACTAATTTAGTAGGGTATAAAATAACTCTCAAGGTATAAAAATTATGCCAAACTACATAATGCCTCTCAAGGTACATAACAATTCTCAAGGTATCAAATAGCTAGGGTCATTCTATTCCCAAGAATGTAGGATTTGTGCCACAATATTCTTAGTAGTTTGGCCTAAAATCAATTATACTTTTTCCACTAGATCTTGTAGTTCCTAGATTAAGTCTTGATATTACCTCCAACTATCCATACATACAAAAAAAGGGGGGCAATAAGGTTATGGAAGAGGTTTTCCTTCATCAAACGCTTTTTTAGGTATCAACTTTGGAAATGAAATATAATTACAAAAAGAGAATGTTATTGACATAACACATAAGCTAGATTTGAATAGTAATTATCTCATTCTTTGACGGTGCAATGCTTCTTTATATGTAATCACAACTGTTAATGCAATAGGTTGAACTTCACAATAATCCAAAATGGTGACATGAAAGAAATGCCTTGTATGATTGATGTTGTAGTTTTCCATAATTCTTGAAGAAGAAGAAGATGACTTGCTTTGGAGGATTGTAGGCTTGGATGCTTGAATTGGTATGACCTTGAGTGAAGATTGTTGATCTCAATTGTATGTTGAATGAAGAAGAAGGGAGGCCTTTATATAGAGATCTCAAAGTAAAGTCACCTCTAGGTCAACATGATAAATGTAGAAAATATGTCTTCAACTTTAAAATGGGGGTAAGACCCATATTACAGTGAGGAAATAAAGTAATTTAAAGAGCACACTTATAACAAGTGACTACAATAAGACTTGGGTGAGAATACATTAAGAGACAACACATAATACTAATTTAAACTAATAAATCTGTAAACCCATGTTAGGTGCTAAATAATTTTAGAGAGGTCTCATAATATGTAATTTTGGTCATTTTTAAGTCTTCATATTTCTTAGCCACATCAAAACTGACATGGCCAATATGCTTTAGGTTCATAATAAATGACCACATCAACAATGACACTTTATTCATTCTTTACATTCATAATATGCACATTTAATTCAAAATTTCTTGATAAAATTCATTGAACAAAATTGTGTGTTTGTGGAATTCTCACTTCAATTATTAAGGAAATAAATTGTTTTCCTTGATTCTTTCTTTTAAACCTTATTTATACAACTAAGAATATTTGTCTTCAACAATTATTGAAAGCTAGGAGAACTTGATTAAAAATGATAAAATTTGTGTAAATGCTACTCTTGATCACATTTTCTTGTATGCAAACATCACTATCAAAGTTTTGGATTAGATGCTAGATTTTATAATTTCAAAACTAGTTTTTTCCTTTTGTCTTAGCTATTGCAAAAATGATGTGTATGTCGTTCTAAAGGTTGATACCGACTTTGATTTATTGTCAGTTTCACTCATGAGAGAGATTAACTTCAACTCCTTTTGTAACATATTTTTATGCATTTTCATCTAAGTGCATATTCTTCTCAAACTCACTCTAATACCCCATGAAAACAACCTTATCCATAAATTTCAAATCAACATCATCTTTAATTTGAGCCTCATCAACATACATTTAATTTCACATGTTTTTTTCACTGACTATTTCTATTTTCAAGTCTTCTGCTATTCTTTTCTAGCTTCCATCCACATGACAAACACTACGAGTCAATCACCTTATTTTGGGGAACAATACACTGTTAGCATGAATGTTGATGGTGTTTCTATGAGGGAGTATCATAGTGATGTTGGAGACATAATTCAGAGCTCATGTGTTGCATTCATGATCGTGTTTGTCAATGGTGTCAACATATACCTTATTCTGTGAAGAGTTTTAGAGTTACAAACGAAGAACTGTTTGGCGGGGTCAATGATCAACGAGTTGGGATGTGCGCTCTTAGACATATTTTTAGAGATGCTCATAGATGCTAAAATTAAGTGTGTGGATAGAAATATGGAGCTATGACAGAGTTATGCGATGACTTCTAAAGGTACCTTTCAAAGAGAGTTTCTGGAAAGCGCCTACTGGTAAATTGATTGTATCTTTTAACAGAGATGCAATTTGGTTAAGTGAGCTTAGAGGAAGGTCAAAGACACATTGAAGATGTTATGTTCGAGATGACAAAAACAAATGTTCATTTTGTGAAATTGTGAGGTTTGGCAAAGACTATTTGGAAGATGTTCTCTATGAACCAACTATGGAAAATATCTTTCAGAAAGAGTATAATTGTAATGTTTAATGTGTAAATGTAATATCTTAAAAATGTCTTGTATTATTATTGTAAATTATGAAAGCCTCAAGACTAACCCAATACTTGGTTTTAGGACTTGGTATAAAGGAAAGATCATTTCCTTGTGATGAAGTGTAAACTCTGTGGTTTTGATTAGTGAGATCACTATGAGAAATTCAATGCTAATTTAGCTAAGTCAAAACATAGATTGATGCAAATTGATGTACTATGATCTTCAAAGAAGATGTTGTTTAGTCAATTTAGAAATCTTAGATATGCTTATCTGGAAGATTGTCTAGTGCAGACTGTTTTAGAGACTATTTGGATAGTGGGTTCAGTGGTCCTCCTTTCAACTCTTAACAGGATTGACACAACACCTAACAAAGTTGGAATCTTTTTAACAAGGATTCAAAGTCTCCTAACAGGGACTTATACATGTAATGATTGTATTTCATTGGCTCCTAACAAAGTCTATCCTTCCACTAGGAACTTTTATATTAGTACATAATCTTGTGGGCATTGTTCCCACTAGGGTTTTCCCTCTAATCAAGGGCTTCCCTAGTTAACATATCTAGTGTTATTGTGCATGGTTATCTTTCTATGGTTGTTGCATCTATTGTTAGAATGTTTTAGAAATAATAAAGATATTGAGAGTTGTTTTAAGCATATAACTAATTTCCCACCCCCCAGTTATCTTGGTAGACTTTGTACATTCTAACATACACTTCTAGTATGATTGATTTAAAAGAAAAAGTCACCTCCATCATTATATCTTCCATGCCTAGAAAATTATTCACATGTGTATTTAATGAAGACCTACTCCACTCAACTTCAAATAGAGTACAAAAATAAATAATAATATAAAAAATGCTTGAATATTAAAAAAATTAGTTTTAATTTGATCAAAAAATTGGAAATAAAGATTCTCTAAAACCACAAGGGTTTAACTTATCATAGAGAAAATCAACTTCCTAAGGAAGCTTTACAATTCAAAGTCATAAACAACACTAATGAAGTTGTTCTCTCTAAGTGCATTCCCCTTTTTATTTTACACCAATAACTATCTTAGAAAGTTCGAGAAAGTGTAATTGTTCATTTCCCCTCCTATGAAGAATACACCCATCTCCCCTTTATAATGTTTTAAAAAGTGTAAACATTCATTTTCCCTTCTAGGAAGAATGTCCATTTGAAAGATGAATTTTGTAGCACAACTTCCAAGAAACATAAGTTTTGACCTGGTATCAAATTTTATATTATAATATATCTTTAGAAAGCTCTCAAAGAGATATTCAATGCCATGTCTATTTGCAAATCTTTTTTTTGCCAACTGACATTTTGAATATATAAGGTCTTCAAATTTGAGTTTGAAACTTTAGAGAGAAAATTCCTAGGACAGTAATTTTAGTATTTTCCAAATGGTATGAGATATTGAAATAATGCTTTTGCCATTCACCTTATTTTTCAAGTTCATTTTTGGAATTAGTTTTCATATCTATGTGTGTTTATATAGAATGGCTAACTAAAAGTAATAAGTGATTGTTTTTCACCTTTTAAAAATTATATATATCTTATCTTTTTAAGTGTCATCGTGGGCTCCAAAATAAAATAAAATAAATAAACATACATTTTTTTGATTGATCTAAGATTGATATGATATGATATGACATGATAGATTTTAATGACATCCATGAGGCTAAAGTAGCCTATGGGACCTACACGATCAACCCCCAAGGCAGGAGTGGGACTAATCTGGTTGCGAAGTTTTGGTTAACTTGTCTCTCCTTCTCTGAAGTTTGATAGTCATAACTGTTGTTCTCTTCACTTGGTCTTCCTCGAATAAGTAGTTGAAGTCCTTGTTCTGCAATATCTCTATATAACGAGATATAATGTCATTGCATGCCAAGCAATCCTTGACAAAGTGCTGCTCCGTCTCTACTACTCCCATATTACAGAATAAACATGTTTTGTCTGCCCATTCTTCCTTTGGAACTTGCCATCTACTAGTTTCACATTGCAGCTAGTGTGAACTAGTTCTGATTTGTGCCATCAACATTTTTGCTTTCCAATTAATAGGTGCTCTTATATAGGCCTTTTCCTCATGACTAGAAGTGGGGTTAAATTCTTTAATGTAATAAAAAAATTTCCGCCCTATGCGCCTTGTCCATAAAATATTGCAAAATTTTTCCATGACAAACTTCTTTATTTCTTTAATGTCATCCGAGCAAGTATTAGATTGTCTTTATACCATTAGATACTCCATCAATATATGCATAAAGCACCCATGTTTCTACAACATATTGATCTACTCTCATTTACTCCCTCTTAATACATATTGCATTCATAATTTCAACCTCAAGGGCTCTCTATCATTTTGATCTTTTTTTGACTTATTCGAATTCTAATTGTCTATAATTCTTTAAATTTTAATTTCCGTGATGCTTCCAATCAATGGGACTTCTCCGATGTGTGCTAATTTTCATCTACTAGTAATTATTTCCTCTAGATAAGTTGATTGTTTTAGCCCATACGACTCTGCACTAGTGCTATGACTGTGTTCAATAATTCAACCTTCTTAAAGAGTTAATCTATTTTATCATTTCCTTTGGCTTTGCTTGTAACTCTTACCAATTCATTCGCCTTGAACTATTCTACTCAAGGCTCAGCCAACTTCTCTAGCCATGTATAAAAAGAGGAAAAAGGAAAAAAAAATATTAACTCGCTCTGCTTATACATGAAAACTGAGCTTAAGATGAACTGTATTTGTCTCTTTACAGATTTTTTCTTGAAGATTTCAATTCATCAGCACATCCCTGGCCAACTGCGATGCCATCTCCAACCCTCCCCATTTCTTCACTGTCACCAAAATTAAGCCCTTTTAAACCCCTACACTCAAAACCCTTCTCTGCGTCTGCATATCCCTCATTAGAAAACTCTGCGGAACTATGTAAATATAACCCATTCTTGGTTCTTTTGTGCCCTATGATGGCGAGTCCTGGCCTGTGTACCAGCAAAAGATTTCCGCATTATTATATGATTTTGCTCCTGCAGCGGCCTGTGGTCAATTACGTGTTATGGTTTTTCACTATCCTTCTTTTTAATTATAGCTTATTCTATTTTGAAACTCTACAAAGCCTAAGAAATAATCAATCCATCATTTAAACGAGATTCTTTATCAGTAGATTGCTCCCACAGAGAAACCATCTATGGCTTAAACGTCCTTCATGAATATTTTCCTTTACAAAAAGGCAGATAAAAGTATCTTTTAATGGGGTTTCAGAACATGTTAAACTTGAGGAATTTAACGATAGTCGCCAATGAAGGGATATCTCAAGCATATGAGTGATATGTTTACTGGCAGAGTCAGGTAAAAAATCGAAATGGCCATTATACAGAGCTCAATAAATCAGATTCTAAGATGGAACAAGTATCACCCGCGCTTCAATCGTACAATTTCACCCATACACATTCTGTTCAGTTCGCACAACCCTTTAATAAATTCTTCCAGATATATTTGTCTATTGAAAATCAGAGACGCCAACAACTCGCTTTCCGAGGGTAAGCAATTCAACTCTCACAGCCAAAGCAGGCGATTTGCATTTGTGGCAGCCACTTTTTTACAAAACACGCTTATCAACATGTATGACAAGTGCGAAAGTTTGGCTGATGCTTACAAAATTTTTGATCAATTGACTGAACAAGACGTCTTCTCGTGGAATATGATAATTGCAGCTTACCGAAGGCACGGGTTTCTTAAAGAGGCGTTCACATTGTTTCGGCAAATGCAAAGAACAAATGTTCAACCCAATCAGTTTACCTTTGCCAATATCCTCCCAGCATGTACTAAAATGGGAGCTTTAGAACACGGTATGGAGATTCATGAAAGGATAATAGAAAGAGGGTTTTTGACAGAGGATGTACTTGTGACTTCCACGGTAGACATGTACGCAAAATGTGGAAGCATGCATAAAGCCCGCGAATTGTTTGACGGAACGCGCAATTCAAACGTGATCTCGTGGACTGTTATGGTTGCAGGATACGCACAGAATGGACTTCTTGACGAGGCTTTGAGCCTTTTCAAACAAATGCCGCAAAGAAACGTAGTTTCATGGACCGCTATAATTGCTGGATATGCACAAAATGGGCCAGTTGAAAAGGCTTTGGAAATTTTTAAGCAAATGCAGTTTTCAGGTGTCAAGCCAAACTCAGCAACCTTTTCCAGTATCCTTCCAGTGTGTGCCAATATGGGTCATCTGGAACAGGGTATGGAAATCCACCGAAAAATAATTGAAAGTGGATTTTTGTCAGATGTTGTACTCGTAACTTCCCTCATAGACATATATGGAAAATGTGGAAGGATAAAGAAGGCACGCAAATTATTCGACAAATTGTCTCTGAGAGATGCAGTCTCCTATAATGCAATCATGGCTGGATATGCACAAAACGGTCCTGTTGAAATGGTTTTCGATATATTTAAACAAATGCGATTGGCAGGTGTAAATCCAAACTCTTCAACCTACACTAGCATCGTACAAGGGTGTGCAAAACTCGGAAGTTTAGAACAGGGTATAGGCATCCATCCAAAACTAATTGAAAACAATTTTTTGTCAGATGTTGTACTTGCAACTACCCTGATAGACATGTATGCAAAATGTGGAAAAACACAGATTGCTTGCAAACTGTTTGACAAAATACCTGAACGAAATGTGGTATCATGGACTGCAATCATCACTGGGTGTGCCCAAAATGGGCTCTTTGAGAAAGCCCTGGACATTTTTAAGCATATGCAAGTGGAAGGAATTAAAGCAGACTCGTCAACTTTTGCCAGCATCCTTCCAGCTTGTGGGAAACTTGGAGCAATACAAAATGGTACTGAGATCCATCAGAACGTAATTGAAATGGGATTTCTTTCAGACACCATAGTCGTGAATTCCTTAGTAGATATGTATGCAAAATGTGGAAGCATACAGAAGGCTCGTCAAGTGTTCGACAACATGCACCAGTCAAATGTGGTCTCATGGACTGCAATGATTGCAGGATATGCAATGCACGGATATAGCATGGATGCCCTCAAACTTTTTGAACTAATGAAGCAATCAGGAACCAATCCCACCCATGTCAGCTTCATTGCTGTTTTATTTGCATGCAGCCATGCAGGACTAGTTGATGTTGGCTGTAAATATTTCAATGAAATGAGTGAGTTGTGTTGCATTACACCTACAATGGATCACTATGCATGTATGGTTGACCTTGTTGGCCGTGCTGGCTATGTAAAAGAAACCTTGAACTTTATAATCAAAATACCAATAAAACCTGATGTAGTTGTATGGATGTGTTTGCTTGGTACTTGTAGAACACATAAGAATATAAAGTTAGGAGAATTTGTGGCAACACACCTTTTTGAGCTGGACCCTGAAAATACTTCACCATATGTTCTGCTATCGAACATGTATGCAGAAGGAGGCAGGTGGGTTGACAATCAGAAGGTGAGGAAGTTTATGAAAGAGAAAAGTAATAAAAAGATCCCTGGCTGTAGTTGGATTGAAGTTGATAAAATGTTACATGCTTTTTGTGTGGGAGACAGATCACACCCACAAACACACAATATCTATGCAAAGTTGGAGGAACTGTCTTGGGAGATGAAGACTGCAGGATATATTCCAGACACAATACCTATACTAAACCATATGGAGGAGGAGGAGAAAGAATTACTCCCCTGCCACCATAGTGAGAAGTTGGCAATTGCATTTGGGTTGTTAAACACGTCCCCTGGAACAACTATTAGAGTTTTCAAGAACCTTCGAGTATGCAGTGACTGCCATAATGCAACCAAATACATATCTTTGATTGTTGCAAGAGAAATTATTGTAAGAGATGCAAACCGGTTCCATCATTTCAAACGTGGAAACTGTTCCTGTGGAGATTATTGGTGAGGCTAAGCAAAGCAATTGATTAACACAGGACATCACTATGCCGAAGTGGATGGTGTCCATGTTGCAGAGGTAAGATGGAACTAGATTTTATTTTCAGTTTATGGAAAAGACTAATTTCTAAATGTTTTTAGGTGTAGGCTCTGGTGTCTACATTAACTTGTATCGTATATAATGCATCATTTCATGGAATAATGATTTTTTTGTATTTGTTAAACCTGTGTTTAATAAGCCATGGAGGATTTATTATATTTTAACTCCTTTTCCAGGAAGCATGTTCATGTGTACATTGAAAAGCTGGAGGTGGAGGGAGCATAGGGAATGTGACAGTAGAAGCATGCTGTCAAGGAATTGGAAAGCTGACAAGCCAGCAAAAAATGTCTAAAGAAAGGCTTACAGTCAAGTCTTTTCCCAGAAATGTCGCAGCAGAAATTGTGAACAGATTTCATATTTTAAACATGGAAAAATCTTCTTGCAGAGATTACTGCTGATGCCAGGTTAAGCAAGCTATAAACAGAGTCATGCTAACAAGGTGCATGTCCTCTGACTTGAAACGGTAAAGAGGAATCAAGTTTTACATTTATTTTCTTAAAAAGGGTTCTTTCTTAATGCTTGGAGATATATAATGTGCTGCTGACTGGATGAAATCATGGTGTAGTATGCATCACTGCCAACATAAACATATTCTGTATTTATCAAAACCTTGTTTTACAGTACAACGGAAGATTCATGAGATTGATTTGTTTTTCAGGACACCTGTACAGTTGTGGACTGAAAAGATGTAGGAGTTGAAGGAATGAGAAATGTGGAAGGAAAACAATGCTTGACAGTGGAAATATGCTCAATCAACAAGAATTATGAGACGACAGATTTCAATCAATTGCTTTGAGCTCATGAGGAAAGCATTTTATGGTTCTCCTTTACAGCACTGCCATTAACATGATCTTTCTGTTTATAACAAATCTAGCATTATTACCTCATGCCAATTCTGTCATTTCTCCCAAATTATATGTGACAAACTGCATAATTATAACTTTTCCATGTCCACCTGGTGTTTTCTCTAGTCATTGAATACCAGATATATTTGGGATCAAATATGAAGCTCTGAAATATCTATCATTCAATCACTACCCATTTCTAGATAATAACAAGAGCTGCAATTTAGCTGGAGTCCCCACCAAGGGCTGCATGAGTAGGTGTGAGGCGAATACAGTGGAGAAATATGAAATCGAACTCACCAACCATAGCCAGCATCCTCTAGGTGTTTGTTTTCAAGTTGACTGAAATACACTACCATTGGGATATGCTGGGTAATTCTGTTCCCAGCCATACATGGTACCATTAAATTATGTTGAGCAGTTTCTAGAAAGGGGTGTGTGGGTTAAAAAAGGGCATGTGGGTTCAAAGCACAACTGTATTCATCAACAAATTAAAAGACTGCAGAACTCATGTACATTGACTATAGGAGAAGTCCAGATGTGAACACGACTGAGTATTGTGGGAAAAGTTGTGGTGGTCAAGAAATCTGCGGTGACATTCTCAAATGGGAAGGATTGTTGATGAAAGCAAAAGATCATTAGGATAGAACACATAACCAAATTTAAGCAGACTAAAGAGAAAACATAGAAAAAATTAACAGAAAAACTGGACAAATTATGGGATTAAATTAGAGAAGACAACGTAAACATGGCCATCATAAGTTGTGTGCATTGCATATTATTATATCATAAAACACAATTTCTTACAGATTCAGTCATGAGCAACATTGCATTATCATATCTTTAATTTTAACTCTGGGTTTCAAATGACCGTATTTATGATATTACCCAAGAGTTGTTAACTGTTGTGTCTTTGACTAGCTGCAAGGATGAGCTTCAAGGAGAAATTAGCTTCAAAGAGCTATATTTGCAGCACTGCACATATAAAACTAAACTAAAATTGATGTTCATTGTTATTGGTACTCTCATCCTGATGACGGTAAGATTTTAAAATATTGAATAGAATAAGATTAAAAAAGACTGCTTGCTGCATCAGACAAGACGCCTCCCCATATCATTAACCCAAAGAAAGATATTCAGAAAAGGAACTAAAGCTAATTAGATTTGTCCTAAAAGACATAATCATTGGGATGTTTTGTGGTAATTATTCTTCAGCTAACTTAATAAAGCTATATATCATGACAATCATTATGGCTGCATAATATCATACTATTCCTGCCTAGACCTTAGAAACCTCAGAAAGTGTATAACAGAACCTCACAAAGAATACAATAGAACATTTAAAAATGTGGAACACTGTGATGAAAATGCTGAAGAATATTACCATGACAGAAATTGGTTTACCGCCGAAGTATGTAGACTCTTCTTTTATATTTGCTAAATTGTTGCAGTGGTTCTGAGACAGAATCTAGTGATCTGGACCTTAGTACATTGTTATAGAAGGGATCAATAGTTCCCATTATCCACATGAATGATGAGAAGTGCAGTTTTTGAATACACTTACATAAAAGTTAGAAAGCATTGACATGGCAATGGCAGAATGTAATTTTCTTGCTTATACTTGAATCCAAATGGAAAAGTTTGAAAACTTTGGATACTAATGTAAGGATTAAAATTCACAAACAGAGAAAAAAAAACTAAATCTAAGTTTTGGCATTTCACTTTCATGTAATTTTAGCCCAACATTTGACTCAAAATATAGTGAACTCATAAGTTTGTTCAACTTTGACTTTTGACTCTAAGTCAAACCAGCAAGGGGAAGACTGTCAAACTTGTTTTAATTTGGGAATAATTAGTTTAGCTCCCAAATCTAGCTATTGTAAGTACACTATTATCAGAATTACAGCCAGTTTTGTGCTTCAGTTGGACACATTTTTGAGATAGTAACCACCAAATTCTGGGCACGAGCAGTTGCAAAGGATTCACATTCCTCTAGTCTGTTAAAAGGAAAAGGTATGGGATTCTAGTCAACTATTGTCCAAGATTCGTAGACAAACATAAATTGTAAAAAATGTACCAAAGCAAATAACATCTTGAAAGTTTAAAAGAGATCAGAGTTCAGGCAGACCAATGTTTCTACCCCACTAAACATTCTATTTTATGGAAAATATTAATTGACCACATTTTCCTTCCCTAAAAATGGTTTTCCAAATCCCTGATGTTGAAGCAAGCTAAGAATATATCCCACTGATAGTGTACCAACAGCCATAAGAATTATTGCAATATTGACCTTCCTAAGATAAATTAGAACTAAGAATCAAAAGTTGAAGTCAGAATAATATGGAAGCCATCATTATCTCAATTTCTTAAGGAAATTTCAAGTTCAAAGATTAAGCCTACATAACCATTGCAATTATCATAGTTGGCATAGTTCACTTGTATTTGGCTTCGCTCAAGATCCATCCACTCAACGCAACACATACTTAGCTAGAAAGAAGGAATTTCCAAATTATCAATTGCACAAAACTCAAAAAACATGTTTTCAAATTAAAATTGTGTTAATTACCAAATTTTGTCCATAAAAACTAGCTTATGCCATTATGATTAAAATAAATACTATCGAAGCTAGGTAAGGCTATAGCATGTGAACTGTGTGTGGAGCAATTCCCATTTGGGGAGACATCAATGGTATGTGGCCTATTTCCAAGCATATCTACTTCAAGAGTCGTTTCCAATACATATTCACTCTTACACTAAAAGAAAGCTCCAACCTGAAATATGTCATTTTGATAGATTTATCACAAAGAAAAAATACGGTAATTAATATCAACATGTCCTTGTACAACATAAATATAACATGAAAAGTAGTAGTGACTAGTTTAAGAAATAATGAAAAGCGAATTCGAAGGACAAGTGTATTGAAGTGTTGTCACTTGCAAAAAAATAATGTATGCCCCTATCCTTTACATGTGCTACACTAGAGATCCAATGGATATTCAGATATCCAACCTAATGACCAATATCATTTAAAAATGTAAAGATATCATTTAAAAATGTAAGATTTAGTTGCATGAGGGTAGCCGCCCAAGATCTAGAAGCCTAATGAAAAGCACAACAATAGGAGAGAATGAATATGACACAATATATATCACCAAGAACGCAATAGAACAACTCAAATCAACTAAGTTCACGATATTGAACAAGTGGAATGATATTACAAAGGAGATGTTCTAGTTAAATAGACCACGGTGAGACACAAGAAGATATAAGATTATGCCAAGTGTCTTAATCTTATGGAATGATACATAGAGAGACAACTTATCACCCACCAAATGTGAAAAAGTTAAAACTGTCACATGTCCGCTAAAAGTGAATCATTGTCTAAGGTTGAAAGGTTCTTGTGTCACATGTCTAGTAAAGGCAGATCACCCTCCATGGTGGAAAGGTATTTAGGCAACACCTCCACCAAAACAAGAGAAGTGATACAATGATAAGTCCACCAAAGTTGGAAGTCCCCCTTAAGGCAGAAAAGTGATAATGTGATAATACCACCAAATGTAAGAATATTCCCAATGGTTCCTATGCAACCTTAAGCAACATGTGCAATTTGAACCTAAGAGAATGAATTACTAGGTGCAATAACAAAACACTCTTAATAGCTCCCCTTAAGTGCAACTTAGAGAGAATGTATATGCACAATGTAAGATGGGTCCCATTCACTAGGACATCTTAGGTACCCATGTACAAATGCAGTGCAATCTCTTATAAATAGAGGGAAGGAGAAAATCCACTCAAATAAAATTTCCTAAATGAGAGATGAAAGTCCAAATAGATCCAAATATTGAATCTCTTGCAAAGATGGTCCAAGATCTCGAACAACACTCCTCCCCATAGGAATAAATAGAGCCAGGTTGCACAAAGATTGTCAAAATGGGACCAAACCAAGTACCACTTTTGATGAAGAATTGATGGTAAATCCCTCACTA
The DNA here is from genome assembly GCA_028749045.1 of Cupressus sempervirens. NCBI lineage: Eukaryota > Viridiplantae > Streptophyta > Pinopsida > Cupressales > Cupressaceae > Cupressus > Cupressus sempervirens. The sequence goes on along the minus strand of CM053787.1, from coordinate 404,519,952 downwards.
CAATATAATAAATATTGGACATGGAGGCACCTATGTAAATATTGGTTGGATGCTCAGACTCCATACATTCTTGATTGGAGACATCTACCAAGTCTCACTAGACAACTCCTAACATATTGGGTACATGATGATTACATCTAATGAAACCTTAATGAAAAAATACATGGAAGTTGTGGTACTTTATTTGAGTGTGTTAAAAACATGACACTTTTTATTTTTATTTTAAAACTTACTAAAAACTTTTAAAATTTATTTTATTGTTATAAAAATTCATTAAATAATAAAGAAAAACAATATTTTCTTTGTGAACTTTTTAGTTTAGTATTAGAATTATCAAAGTCAACTAATAATAAACTTATATTACCATGCTAAAGGCCAAATTAAGATCTATGTGTTACAATTAAAAAAAAAAGCCAAGTAAGGCCAATTGCTAAAAGTGACATTTCTAATCACAATGCCTATGTAAATTAGTTTAACTCTTGTAAAATACATATTAAAAAACAAAAACTTTCTTGTGATGTGAATATCAGGATTTAACTGTGTGATTTTTGAGTCAAACTCGATGACCCATGTTTCATGAGTAGTGATTCAACATGAATCCATCTCTCATGAGAATAAATGGAACACTTAACACTCATTGGATCTAGGTGATGCTCACAGGGGTGAAGCAACGGGACTTCCCGGGAGGTCACCCATCCCAGTACTACTCCAGCCTGAGCGCGCTTAACTACAAAGTTTCCTCCACAGTTAAACCCAAAGCTTGCAACCCCATTTGCAAAACCTTCACCAAGTGTTGTGCCTTATGAACCATTCATTAGAAAGCCCCTTAAGCTCGTCAATTGATAAGTAGGAGATGATTTCCACAGCTAGTCAAATTGTGATGTGAATATCAGGATTTAACTGTGTGATTTTTGAGTCAAACTCGATGACCCATGTTTCATGAGTAGTGATTCAACATGAATCCATCTCTCATGAGAATAAATGGAACACTTAACACTCATTGGATCTAGGTGATGCTCACAGGGGTGAAGCACCGGGACTTCCCGGGAGGTCACCCATCCCAGTACTACTCCAGCCTGAGCGCGCTTAACTACAGAGTTTCCTCCACAGTTAAACCCAAAGCTTGCAACCCCATTTGCAAAACCTTCACCAAGTGTTGTGCCTTATGAACCATTCATTAGAAAGCCCCTTAAGCTCGTCAATTGATAAGTAGGAGATGATTTCCACAGCTAGTCAAATTGTGATGTGAATATCAGGATTTAACTGTGTGATTTTTGAGTCAAACTCGATGACCCATGTTTCATGAGTAGTGATTCAACATGAATCCATCTCTCATGAGAATAAATGGAACACTTAACACTCATTGGATCTAGGTGATGCTCACAGGGGTGAAGCACCGGGACTTCCCGAGAGGTCACCCATCCCAGTACTACTCCAGCCTGAGCGCGCTTAACTACAGAGTTTCCTCCACAGTTAAACCCAAAGCTTGCAACCCCATTTGCAAAACCTTCACCAAGTGTTGTGCCTTATGAACCATTCATTAGAAAGCCCCTTAAGCTCGTCAATTGAACATGGGTCATCGAGTTTGACTCAAAAATCACACAGTTAAATCCTGATATTCACATCACAATTTGACTAGCTGTGGAAATCATCTCCTACTTATCAATTGACGAGCTTAAGGGGCTTTCTAATGAATGGTTCATAAGGCACAACACTTGGTGAAGGTTTTGCAAATGGGGTTGCAAGCTTTGGGTTTAACTATGGAGGAAACTCTGTAGTTAAGCGCGCTCAGGCTGGAGTAGTACTGGGATGGGTGAGCTCCCGGGAAGTCTCGGTGCTTCACCCCTGTGAGCATCACCTAGATCCAATGAGTGTTAAGTGTTCCATTTATTCTCATGAGAGATGGATTCATGTTGAATCACTACTCATGAAACATGGGTCATCGAGTTTGACTCAAAAATCACACAGTTAAATCCTGATATTCACATCACAATTTGACTAGTTGTGGAAATCATCTCCTACTTATCAAAAACTTTCTTATATAACATTAGGTGGTAGTTGTAAATAGAAACGATAGGTATCCCACTGTCAAGAAAAGTAATAGTTAGATTCCATCTTGAACGATCTCCACAGGTTCCTCATTTCATACTTCCTCACCTTCCTTTGGATCTATGCAGAGAAAATTAAGGAGGTCCATCATGAAGTGTAGAGCTCTATCATCTTCCACATCTTCCAGAATAAAGCCAAAATATACATTTTCTCTTTCCCACTCCAGCTCGTACATGTCACTCTAATAGGAGACAATGATATTTCTTAGGTCCTAGGCAGCAATGCATAAGTGAGGGAGGAGGTCATATTACTCCTCTATCTCAATTTCCCAAAGATCTAGTTGAAGCATAGGTTGATGGTCTTCATGATTGTATCCTTCTAGTAGTTGAACCCCCATTTTAGCAAGAAAAACTATGGACTAACGAAGCTTGTGAGATGATTGTTGAAGACTAAGGTGGCCAAATATTACATTTATAACAAACCCAACTAACTCATTAATGTAGTTATCACACAAAAAACCAAGTTTTTGTACGATGCCACCTCATGAAAATGTTAGAGAAAAAGGATAATTTAATTTAATTTATTAAATTACCTTTTCTCGCTTCTTAAGATTTCACTTTATGCATTTTATAGCTTTCTCTATTTAATAATTATTAAATAGCTTTCACCTTTAGGTTACCCTTTGTAACTTATTAGGTTACACTTTTTGGGTTTTGATCTCCTTTTATAAGGATTGATCTCTTTGTAATTATTATATATTGAATAATCACTTGAATAATCTATTCTTCTTCTGAATATACAATTTTCATATTTTTAGATCAAACCCTTGCCTCTTCTTGTCTTTTTCTTCTTCGTGACAGGTTTTCTGCATGCAGTTATTCTTTGGCTTCATGGATTTGATTTGCATATTTGCTCAAATCATACATGGCATCAAAGCCAGATCTACTGTAGCTTATTCAGTAATTGGAGAAAAAGAAAGAACGAGGGTTTGACAGAAAATATCTGATGTTTTTCGAGCATTTCCTAAGAAAACGGGGGAGGAGGGGGGGGGGGGGGGGGGGTTGGGGTCACCATTTTTTGGAGCAATGTGAGGCCAAACAAACATCACAAATGGATTTGGAAGGCATCAAAATCCTCGTTTCCATATAAAATTTGTCCATTTTGGACAACGTTGATATGGGAGGCAAAATTTTCTTGCCCGGCAAGGCCGTACGACCTCTGCACCAATCTGAGGCAAAAAAATATAAAAAATCGCATTTTTTTTTTAAAGTATTTTTTTTATTGTTGCGGTTTAAGAAAACTGCCAGCGGTCACTGAGACTACTAGCAACTGTGGTAAATTGCCGGCGGTTACCGCCAGCAATCTTGTAGATTATCGAGGCTCGGTGGCTTTTGCGGCTCCATTGTCGCCTCCCATGTGCGGCTGCCACTTGCCCACCACCACTACTAGTAGCTCTATCACCCACCTCCGGTTCGCCTCCACCCCACGGGTGGCACATTTTTTTGAGGTTTTTAAAATTATTAAAAAAAATAATAATAATAATTTTTTTAATGCATTTCTAAAGGTCCTATCTTTTTTTTGTTGTAACTGGAGCATACAAGATGTATTTTTTTGATCTGAAAAATGCACCAAAAAGTTGGTTCCGAGACGAAGACATTGGTGTAGGTGGTTTTGGGTTTTGATGCAGTTTGCTTGCCTATTTTGGCAGTCAAAGTTGGATGTTCAGTTTTTCACTCCGGAGGGCCTATCTTGAGCATCCCATCTCCGTTTTTCGAAAAAATTATATTTTTGGAAAGCTGGTTCTGTCTACTTTTCAGAGATGATGTAATTTCTTCCAAATTCTGCTCCATGCTTTTCCTATCATGTTTTTGGCTTTTTTTTCTCTATGGTGGATATCTTGGCTGTTTCAGGTTCGAGGATTGTTTTCTTGGCATGGGATCTCTTCTTTTGGGCTATACTATCTTTTATATCAGATTTTTTCCCTTTTTGATCATTATTGATATCATTTGTAAGCATTTTTATGCAAATGCATTGAGATAAAGTGTTGCTCCATGCTTTTCGGGATCCTTTTCATCATTGTGATTTATTGTACTCACACTATATTAAAAAGTGCCATGGGGGGATAGTTGATTGCCATTTAATGGCCTCTTCCATTGTCAAGTGAGTGTCCCTTCCATGACATTAGCCCCATGATGTGTCAGTGACACGTGCCTTATATAAGTGTCTATACCCCTTCCTCACTCTCGATATGCCTGGTTCTTTATGTTTTATAGGAGATTTTTGGCCCACTTTCTTAGTTGCCTGTCACCTCAACCTGTTTGCATTAACGGGGGGGGAGGGTGTGGGGGTTCTTCTGTTGTTCCTAATACTTCCTTGGTTCATTGGAGTGAGCTATGTATTCAATATTTGATCCTATGTACTAGACGATTGCAATGGTTGGATACCTATGCGTTTTGGTGAGATGGATCATCTACCATATAGACACTCTTCTTTGCGTTCTATTTCAAAGGAGGTTCTATAAATCAATAGTTTCTTTTTGACAGAGTTTGTGACTTCTTCATGCTTCAGTGGTTTTCTTCATGATCACTCTTTGTTCCTATTTTCTGGAACATTCCTCTAGTTGGAGGCTTCTGTAGTCCTCTAGATTTTCTGCTATCTCTTTTTGGAGTAGAGTTTTTTCTATTGGGTTTTCTCTATTTCTCATTTCATAGATATTTTGTTGTGATTGGGTACCTCATTAGACCTTGTTTTCATGACCTAAGTTTTCTTTTTGCATTGCTTTGTAGCTGCATTGTTGCTCATCTTAAGGGGTGGTGTTAGAGAAAAAGGATAATTTAATTTAATTTATTAAATCACCTTTTCTCCCTTCTTAAGATTTCACTTTATGCATTTTTCAACTTTCTCCATTTAATAATTATTAAATAGCTTTCACCTTTAGGTTACCCTTTGTAATTTATTAGGTTACTCTTTTTGGGTTTTGATCTCCTTTTATAAGGATTGATCTCTTTCTAATTATTATCTATTGAATAATTGCTTGAATAATCTATTCTTCTTTTGAATATACAATTTTCATGTTTCAAATTCTTGTCTCTTTTTGTCTTTTTCTTCTCCATGACATGTTTTCTACATGTAGTTATTCTTGGGCTTCATGGATTTGATTTGCATATTTGATCAAATCCTACATAAAATACTTAATTTTACTTTAAAAAAAAAGCATGCTTCATTTGAAAGATTGCCTTTGGATCACCTCATTTAATGCAAAGTAAAGCCATGACATCCTTTCCTTAAAGAGCTCACTAAAGGTAGGTGCTTACTTGCCAAAGTTTCACATGGATCAGAGGTTATCAACTTAGTATACTTGGCGATTCGGCGACATAGTGATCAGGTCATAGAGTGCTCAAAGAAAAGTTGTGGCTTACAAGGTTATCACAAGAGTTTATTGGGCAACACTGCAATTTATAAAAAGGACCACTAAGTGACTTTGAAGGATGGAAAGGAAAATATCAAAACTAAGGGGTGTAGAAAATGTGACTAACACTGGTTCTAAACATGGACAAGGACTAAATGACAAAGAGAACCCAGAAAGAGAGTGGGCCAACACCTTATTCATTGGGTAAAAGAGTCAAAGTGGGAGAAGGGAATTGAAAGAGAAAGATGACAACACATAACAATAGACTAAGGGGACACTAAACGAACATGACTATACAATATTTACATAGCTGGGTAAGACAACAACCTTTAAGTGAATTTGTTTACTTGTTGTGAGAGGAATGACCCTTTCTCCATAGGGCCTTGCATGTGTATGAATTGGTCTCACAAAAAATCAACTTGGCGTCCTCTGTCCTAACTTTTTAAAACTAATTACTAGAATGTTTTCTCAAATGCGTGTAAGTACATTGGAGAGAATTATCTATGAAATGTCAACATTCTTCTTTCTGGCCAGAATGGAAATTTTAACTGTGATGGATTGGCTTAAACATCACACACTAAGCTTCATTCCAACACTTAAAGTGTTAAATAGTCAAAGTTGAATTTTTATTTTCTCCTTGTGATGTTTAAGGGTGACCTAATGGACATGGTCAAACTGTTGAGGGTGTCCAGATAATCTACAAAAGGTCTTCTTCCTGGTGCTTCAGTCATCTTCTCTATACTAGAACTATGTGTGCTACTTTCATCGATCATAGGATCACATTGCTCATGGTGACACTCATCAACCCTACCATTCCCTACACAAGGGAGCTCCCAAGAAAGGCTTTGTTCATACTTATCCCATAATCACCTTTATGACTCTTCTTTTGATGTAGTGCTTGCAAGATGAGGAAAGTGGAATGCAACAAGATCTTCTTTACATATGCACAAGATTCCATCTAGGACCTTGGGTTCCTGAAATCCAAAAGTTTGTAAAAAATAGAGTCTTTGCCTTAAGCACTTCAGGAGTGACATTGATTAGGAATCCTCAGATGGATGTAATTGGAGGCTCTGGATTTTGATGATGCTTTGTTTTAAGGCACTCGAGTAGGATTGCACTAATACATTTGAGGTCAATTTTTGACCTTTAATTTTGACCAAGGCCATTTTTAGCTTGTTAACTCCAATTTTTTTTTGTTGATGAGCTTGATTTGGTTAAAATTTTGACCACATTAGGATTTTTATGTTTATGAGCCCGATTTGGTCAAATTTTTTGACCAAATTGGGCTCATAAATTAAAGACAAGAAAAAGATATGAGGTATTTTCAATATTTGGGAGGTTTGGAGGTTTGTGCATGCAGGAGTTGGTTGAGGTGAGTGCATTTTTTAAGATGTGAATGGGCCACATTTGCTGCACATTTACCTTTTACCTTGACTTTCCTTGAATCATTTGCTTGTAGGTTCTTCATTTGACATTTTGAGGAATGAGATTCCATTGCATTTTCCCCCTATATAGGTATGTGCTTGATTTGGTATTTGATGTAGGAATTTTGTCAATTTTGTATCATGTAGTGGTAATAACCATTTCCTTTTATTTCTATTTCAAAATAACCCCATAGACAATACTCTTCTCTTGGGTGATTATTAATAATGATATTACTCTTTCATATATTAGACATTGTATGAAACATAACATGTACAATATGATTGAGTGCCTTTAGACATTGTGATAGCCCTTAATAGACTTGAGCCAAACTTTCACCTTTTTTCTCTTGTAATTTCATTAAAATGTTTGGAAGAATGCATATTTATAGATTTGTGTTCAAATTCTCAACACCTAATCATTTATTAGACATTGTGATATCCCTTAATGGAGTTGATATGCTTTCACCTTTTCACTCTTGTAATTTCATTAAAAAGTTTGGATGAATGCATATTTATTGATTTGTGTTCAAATGCATCAACACCTAATCTTTTATCAATTTAGTTGCCATAGTTTTGACTTAGACATTATCAACTCAAAATCAAAGATACAACAAATCCATGCATTGAGAATTTTGGAATTGATAATTTGATATAGGTATTTGAATGATTATTTATGCCAAACTCAACGAAGGAGTTAGAACGAGGGCCCAATACTTTTTTGAATGCTTAGAACCATATTTATAAAATACAAGATGTTCCAATAGTGAACAAAAGGTTGCTTGATTCTATTCCTATCAATAGTATAATACAATAATTTTTAACATGTTGCAACTAGAAATCACACCACAAAATCCACAAATATATAAGCTTATAGAAAATTTAGAAGCCCTTTCTTCCTTTTTTTTTCCATGAGAGAACAAGTCTCTTCTAAATCTAAGTGTAGACTAGTCATTCATACTTCCAACTCTCTTAAAAATATCTTTTAAGTGGATTTCCTACCCCTAGTCTTCCCATCTCCTATGTTGGGCTTCTTGACTTTTGATTTTTTTTTGATAATTGTCCACTTCCCTAAAATCCTAGCCTCCTCATTTAGGAAATGAATATCCTCCTCATTTTTAGAGGGACATTTTCAAACATATCTCGCCTACCTTCTCCCCCCTCTCTTCTTTGCCTTAATGATAGTTAAGATATCCATGAAAATAGAAAAGGACATTGGATCCTTTTCTGACTCTAAGTGACACCCATTCCCTACCATCATGTCCTTATTTTACCCTTCCTAATATCTTTCCTCCACCATAAATTTCACCTCTTGTGAGCGAAAAATAGTAACTTCAAACCCTATGCTTAAAGCTTTATTCTCCTCCATTCTAGTTTGTCTCTTCTCCTTTAGTGAATCCACAATTATCACTTCCTCCTCATCTACCTTTTTTCCTCCTTTCAAACTCACTGGAATAGGTAGGACTTCCCCTACTCTTCCCCCATAGACCTTGATGTCCTCTCACCATTCTCTTCTATCGTATCTATACTTTGAGTCTAATGCACATCATTTGCTCCTAATGTTGGGCCATTTTGATTTATTGTGGAGACCAACACCTTCTCCCTGAATTATTCCTTAATGATACAATCCAAACCCTTCCCATTTTCCTTTTTATGGTTCTTCACTTATTACATTGGGTTTTCTCTCTATTTAGCTAAGAGATGCAATATTCACTTCTTCAAATCATTCTATTCCAATCTTTTCCCTTTCTTGTCACTTAAATATTCCTCTTAGGATTGTCCCCACACACTACACTATTTAGACTTCTCTAAAATGTCTTCCATCTCAGTCTCCTACCACCAAAACACAACACTCACCCATATTTTAATAACATGTGGGAAAGGAAGATAATGTCGGTAGTTAAAAAAACCTAACATATCTTCCAAATTACTTCATTTTCTTTATTGAATTTTCTTAGCTTGTCTCTAATCATCCTAAGAGATCCCAACTCCAATATTTATGAGGTAGGTTTTAAAGCCTATCCCATATAAAAAATTCCTCCAATAATGCTTACTTTTGGTTAAGGTTAGCCATCCAATCTCTAACAAAAACCCTATTCCTCCTATCATATAACACCCCATTATTTCTCTTACAAATAACCTGTTCTAGCCAAATAGGAGGCACTTGACAATGAATTAAACATATAATAACTTATCTAATGATCATGAAGCCACTTTTAAATCTATGCAAACACCAACCAATCCCCTCCACATTTCATAAAAAATGTCCATTCTCTATACATCTCTTCATTGTTGTCCTCTAGGATTCAGAGTCTTACACACTATTATTGCACTATTATCTATTGTTTCCAATTTATCTTTTCGAGCTAAATTAAGGGTGATAGGGTTTTTGGGTTTCCATGCCTTCTTCTTGATGTAGGAGCATCTTGCATGAGAAAATTATTTTAAAAAAAATTGAAAATAAAATTTAAAAAAATTGCAAAAAAAAAAAAAAAAGTGGAGGAGAGAGAAAGTGACGAAAATTAGAGGAGAAATAATAAAAAAATAAAAAAGGGGAAAAAGGAGAAAAGAAAAGAAAAGGGGATTTCTATTTTGAGGTGCATTGGTGGCATAATAGAAAAAATAAAAAATAAATGGTTGTCATTCCATTTATCGAGGTGTGGGTAGAATTCTAGAAAGTTATGAATATTGTAGAAGGTTATGGAAGTTGTAGAAAGTTGTGGAGGAATTCTAGAAGGTGGTGGATAAGTCATGCATGGGGTGGTAAGTGCCTATTTAAGCAAGGCATATGAGCATTTCTAATCAAGCTCAAGGAGTAGCTTGGGAAGTAGAAACTTTGGAAGGAAAACTTGAGAAGGAAAAGCTTGAGAAGAAGGTGAAAGCTTGAGAAGGAGAAGCTCGAGAAGTGGAAGCTTTGGAAGGAAAGTTGGAAGGTGTGAAAGCTTCAAGGTGTGAAAGTTGGAAGGTATGAAGGCTTAAAAGTGTGAAAGAGAAAGAGGAAGTGAAGATTGAGTTTTCTTGAGTCTGTGGACAGAGCGCCGAATGTGAGGCAGTTTACATCAGGATTGTGGTGGAATTGTGAGTGTGTAGATAGAGCACCGAATGTGAGGCAATTTACACTTAGATCTTGGATAAAGTTGGAGAAGAGCTAGTGACTGCAGTTTAGAAACAAGGAGGTTGCTTGGTGGCTTGCGAGCACAAGTTGAGATCATGGAGGTTTCTACCAGAGTGTGGATCTGGACTAGCTTGGGTTTGGATTGGATCTTGAGAGATCTTGGAGAAATGTTATTGTAATTGCTAAGGATTTTCAAGTTTAATAAAATTTCTTGGGAAGTATTTTATCTCTCTTTGTCTTCATATTGTTGCATTCTTGGTTATGAGTTGGTAAGGGTGGTGTGGTCCTTCATCAAGTGGTATCAGAGCAATACTTCATCACTTCTCCACTTGTTGGAAACCACCACTTTATCAATTCACCAAGTTGGGATACCCTTTCCACCTAGGATTTCTCTCACTCATTATTTCAGCTACTTCAATTGGTACTCAAGGCTTTCTCCACTTGAAGTTTCTCCAAAAACAACAAAGCCCTACTAGGTGACCTCCATGATGATGCAAGTAGGGGGGTGTTAAACAAGTTCTTCTCACAAAATCTTCAACTTGGATTCTTCTAAGCCTTACCAAACATATTACAATAAGTCCCTCGGGACTCCCACAAGGCTAGAGACTAGGTGGTTGGCCTTTTCCTCATGTCACACTCTCCTCCTCCTAATATCTCTACCCATCTCTTTACAAACACCAAAAAATTACCCCTCTTGCCACATACTACCCCACTCCCTTACATCCTCTAGGATCTTTGACAAAATCCACACCCGAAATGATTCCAAAGGGCTTAATTGATTACAAAAAATGTGATTTCAAACATTCATAAGGTTTCATGCACTTTAGTGGGCTCCATGCACCGACCTAACAAACTAGTCTAATAAGGGGTTCTTCCTTGTAGCCCTATTTTGGGGTTTTAGACCAAAACTCAAAAATCCTTTAAAACAAAAGCTTGAACTAGTGGAGGATTGAGACACCTACTATTGAACCATATTAAACTTCAAATACTAGGCCATAGTTGGGGGATAATAGGCCTAATTGGCACAATGAATTTCAAACTCACAAAAACTTCAAAGAACTTGAACAAATGAACTTGGTGAGACATTTACCTAATCAAATGCCTTCAAACTTCCAAATTTTGGGCTCCTAGCTACTATGGAGATAGTTGATCCTTCAAACCCTTGCTCTCATTAGGGTTTCATTTCCATTTATAGCAATTGTCATGAAATCTTCATTAGCTTTCCTAGTCAACTCTTCCAATGGGTTCTTCAACCTTATATGAGTGCATATAAGGTCCCTAACACACATGCAGACTATAAACAAATCTTAATCACATTTTCCTTAATACTAGTTCAACGTATTTGTATTGTTAGAAAATGGAAACACTTCCATTTAGGACTAGTTTAGCCCTTCGAGCAGGTGGTCTAGGGTCATGTTAGGCACCCTGAGTGGGTATTTGACTTGATTTGTCTTTTTCCCCTTGTTTTACTTCTCTCCCATATTTCTGGCCCGTTTTTGGCAACCTTTTCTAAAGATCTGAGATCTTTGACCTTCTAAGTCAAGGACGACCTTCTAAGTCAAGGTCAACCTCAAATTTGACCTAGGTGAAGGATGACCTTGACCTTGACCTAGGTTAGAATTGACCTCGACCCTGACCCTAGGTCCACATTTTAAGTTCTGGAGGTTTTAGGATATCGGGCTCCAAAAAGTTTCATTTCCTACTTCTGGGTCGGCTATTTCAGATTTTGAAATAGTAAACCATTAAATTGTATTTAATTTAGGTCCATTTCTAGGGTTAAGGCTTAATTGGAATTTAGTTCTCCTATATCGACCTCTCTAGAAGTTTGTGTCCTAGATTAGTATAAATGGAAGCCTTTCTCTCTCATTTTCACATCCACTTTTCATGAGGAGACAATCTATATATTTTCCATGATCAAGCATCCACCTTCCATTAAATTCAAGCATAAGTGCAATCAAGTGATCAAACAAGAAAGGAGAAGGAAAATATTTAGACATTCATTCCTATTCAAGTATCCAAGCATTCAAGCATTCAATTCATCAAGGAGATCCATTGATAGCTATTGAAGGATTCAATCTCTTTAGAGCCCTCTTGTTGAAGATTCTAACATCCACATTCATTCAAGCTTCTTTCTATTCCAAGATCCATTCAAGATTGGTGTTGAAGATCTAATGCAATTGATTTGAGACATCCTACATTCAATTCTACATTTATTTGGAGCATCCATACTTGTGGATTCAAAGATTTAAATCCTCCATAAGGATTTCAACATAAGCAAGGTGAATAGTTTCATTTACTCTATTTATCTATATTGCAATTTCAATTCCATTTTTAAAGGTTAATTCCAAACCTGGGTTTGACCAAGGAAAACCCCTCATCCAACAACAAAACCCTCTTTCTTGTAGGAATAGGTGTAGGACAGTAAGTATCAATGCAAATTTGAGTACCCTTTTCTTTGAATTTTTGGGATTTGTGAACAGAATTTCCATTGGAGTAGTGCTAGTCAAGGTCGGAAATAAAGGGGTAAGATTTTACCCTGGCTTTGGGTCAAGGTTGACCTTCTTTAGAAACACAAAAGCTTTCTAGGTTTTCTCCGTCTTTGCATTTCTAGTCCAAATCCGATTGTAGAATTTCATGAAACTGTACATAGACATTAGAAAAGAACATTTTCCAAATTTAGCCTACTTTAAGTTTAGTATTTTTTTTCAATTTAATTAATATTTCAATACATACTTTTCATAAAAAATATAATGTTTTCTTCTCTATTCATATTCTCCATAGATTGATTCTTTTGTGCATTAGCCTTTTTGGTTAATCAATTTGGATTTAGAGGTAGATCTTATATCCCTTTCATTCCTCTATATTTTAGATGGACACTAATTGTTCATCTTAAATTTTGGTGAACCTGCAATAGAAAACTCTTTCTTTTATGGTGTTATATCTTGCATGTATTAGGTTTCTTTTATGCATTTTCATCTCATATAAAGTGAAGATACAAAAATATTCATTTCTTCATGCTTTGTGTTTTCTTAGTTTAGTTCATTTGCATTGCATTGGTATATGAGCTTTAATACCTTTAGTTCTACTTATAATATTCCCATTAGAAGAAGTTGTAGACTTATGGGTGCCTTTGATCTAGAGTCTTCCTCTTCTTTCCTTAGGATCCTGGATGACAATTTTATTATTCATGATTCCAACCCTATTATGGAGCAAAACTCTTCTCACTCATCTCATTATGAGGATAAGTCTTTAAGAGTTCCTCCTGAATAAGTCCAAAAATTGTCAACCAACCAAACTTGATAAAATGGGTAATTGGCTTATTCAAGAAAACCATAATCAAGATTCTATTCAAGCTATAGAGGCTCTTAAGAAAGTCCTTTGTGATAATGATCAAGGTGTTAATCTCTTGTGTGGTATCACTCACCTCATGCATTCAAATGTTAAACCTTTATTTCAAGAAGCTCAAGATTTAGGATTTATTCCTCCGGTTACTAGTGCCAAAGCTTTTTCAATTCCTTTACCTAGTCTTCCTACTCATACCCCTCCTTTGGTGACTGCAATAGTTCCCTCTCTTTCTATGAGTGTTCCTCCTATATCCCTCCCTACATCACAACCTTCTTACCATAATGTTCCTTTTACCTATTCCAATCCTCTTCCAACTATGGTTTTGATTCCTCCAGTTGTGTCTTCCATTCCTTCCATTTTGTAGACTTTACCTAGTGTTTCTAATGTTGTTGTACCTACTATTTCTTCTAATGATTCAACAATTATTAGTTTGGCTCAAACTATGTCATCTTTACAACAACTTACTTATTTTACTCAAAACAAGTTTAGCATTCCTACATGTGACATGGGAAGTTCTCTATCCTTAGACATAATTTGTACTATTGCTCCAGAGCAAGTTGATATGCCTCATCTTGAGAATTACAATTGAAAAGGAGACCTAGTTACTCATGTTAAAACATTTTAAATCCTTTGTAGTGACTATGCTCATGGCCATAGGATTTTATCCAAGTTGTTTGCTCAAAATTTTCATGATAAGGCGTTGCAATGGTTTTGTTCCTTGCCTCCTTATTCTATTGACTCTTTTCCAAAACTTGACAATTCCTTTATTTAACAATTTCAAAATAACATTGTTCTGCAAATGTCTTTAACCAATTTAATGCATTGTAAATAAAACACTAAGAACAATTTGATTGAATTCATTGGTAGATTTTAGCATTTACATGCTCAAATTTCTTATCATGTTCTTGATATTGATATTCAATGTTTATTTCAAATTTGCAAAAGGATATTAGAGATAGATTCTTCTTTCTAAATTTACCTCTTTTCAACAACTTTGTGTAGCGCTTCATCATTATCAATTACAAGTGAGCCAATTTGAGAGCAACACTCCAATGGCTCATGTTTCAATTGATAAGAGTGATGCTTCTCCTAATCCAAAAAAATTTCAAAAGCCTAATAAATATGTCAAGATAAACACACAAATGAATATAGTTACTGATCAAGTTGTTGTTGCATCTCATAATGCTACTTCTGTGTCCACTACTTTTCATTTGAATCATACATTTACTCCTCTTTGTAAATATTTACATTCTATTATGAATAAGTTATTAACTACTAATATGATTACTTTACCTCCTATTTGACTTCTTTTACTTGCTACAATTGCATCTAAATCTTTTGATCCTAAAGATTTTTGTCAATACCATCATCAAAATGACCATGATACTGAGAAGTGTTATTCTTTAAAACATAAGGTTCAAGACTTGACATGATAATAATGCCATTTCTCAACCATCTTCTATCGATATTGTTTATGATTCAAAGATGGATGATCTTAATCATATTTTCAACCATGTGGAGTATCTTGATTTATCATAATCTATATCTCCACCTCAACTTCAAACTCACCCTCAAATTCAACCTCAAGTCACATAGCAACCTTAGTTTAAACTAAAAACTCAACCCAAACCTTGAAAACAATATAAGAATAAAAGACCTTAGGAACTCTTGATTACCTTTGATGATTTTGAGATTATTAAAGCTCTTGATGGTCCCCTTTGCATTTATGATAAGATTGCTAAGATACCTACACGTGGTTGTCTAGTTGATCCTACATCCTTAGTCATTGTTATTACTCAAGAATTGTTTTTAATGAAATGCTTGCAACATGATTCTTATGATACATCTAATGTATGGATTCAAACTTGTAATGATTTTCTTTATCCATCATTTGGTTCTATTGATTTTCTGGTTGAACTTTGTGGTAAAATTGTGAACACTACCTTTGTTGTTGTTCTTACTTCTGATCAATTTTAAGTTAAGCTTGGTTTTCTTTAGTTGAATGCCATACATGTTATTGCTTCTCCTATTCATAAGTGTCTTAAATTCATTCATTATGAAGAAGTAAAGATGATTAACCATAGTTTATATCAACCTTCTAGGCCCAAGGATTGTGCTACACTTGACTTCTTTTGGCCTTCAATACCTAATTCATGTCCTTCTCGTTCTAATAATATTTTTTGCTCATAGCAAGCCTATAAGAATCGTAATATTTTTGAGTTAAGCATTCCTCTGATGGACTTAATTGTGATCTTTTGCCTACACCTTCCATACCTCCTTTATCCATG